>JAODAL010007844.1:0-20000 GCA_025379985.1 Phyllomedusa bahiana | reverse complement strand
CCGGCAAGGGAAGCGGCGGTGTCCAGGATTGCTGGAGCATGTTTCTCTGGAGGGCCAGCAGGTTGTTAGCGGGAGTTGGAGAGGAAAAAGGTCATGACAGCTGTGAGTTTGTTGAAGACGGATAGGGCGTTCCATAGGTGCACACTTAAAAGGGGCAGTAAAGGCGTACAGCGAATGGCAAGCAGGTTAGCAGGGTTTCTATGGGCCGGCTGAGGAGGAGGTGGGGTTTGAGCAGTAAAGGAAGGTGGCCGGGGTTTGGGAGAGATTCCCCTGACAGCGAGAAGCAGGAGAATGAAAGACGACAGCAGACTGGTCAGTGACTGAACTATGAGCGGCGTTTGTGCGAGTCTTTACTGTAATATGTGAAGGCTGGAGTTTTGGGTGGTTAAGAGGGAAAATAACGTGTGGAATGAGACATAGGTGAGGGAAGGAGAGAGGTCGCTTATGTGGATAAACTGTATGAGGGCAAGATAGGGTGGTAAGTAAGATAGGAGGCAGATCGGCTGCAGGTAGATAGTAATAGCAGATGGTAAATAGGGAGTATGCAAAGAGAGTGTAGCAACTTACAAAAAGGCGAGAGTCCTGCTCCTTCTGCTACTTCAGGGATAATTATGAGGATTGTCACTTCTAAATTGCCAATTAGAATTTGGCACGTGGAAATTTGGCACCCAAGAACCTCGGTCCACTGGACCATCAGCTCTCTGCAACTTATAACTCCGACTTTATGGCAGCCATTCCAGGGAGATAAGCTGGGTGTTCACCACATGGCCCGCCATTCATGGGAAAGCTGGGTGATCACCAATATGGCCGCCATTCCTGGGAACGCGGGGTGATCACCAATATGGCCGCCAGTCCTGGGAAAGATGGGTGATCACCCATATGGCCGCCATTACTGGCCGAATAAAGCTGGTGTGATCACCAATATGGCCGCCATTCCTGGGAAAGCGGGGTGATCACCAATATGGCCTCCATTGCTGGGAAAGCTGTTTGATCACCAATATGGCCGCCATTCCTGGGAAAGCTGGGTGATCACCAATATGGCCGCCACTCCTGGGAAAGCTGGGTGATCACTAATATGGCTGCCATTCCTGGGAAAGCTGGGTGATAGCCAATATGGCCGCCAATCCTGGGAAAGCTGGGTAGTCACCAATATGGCCGCCATTCCTGGGAATGCTCGTGATCACAAAATATGGCGGCACTCTGGGAAAGCTGGGTGATCACCAATATGGCCGTCATTCCTGGGAAAGCTGTTTGATCACCAATATGGCCGCCAATCCTGGGAAAGCTGGGTGATCACCAATATGGCCGCCATTCCTGGGAGAGCTGGGTGATCACCAATATGGCCGCCATTCCTGGGAAAGCTGGTTGATCACCAATATGGCCGCCATTCATGGGAAAGCTGGGTGATCACCAATATGGCCGCCAATCCTGGGAAAGCTGGGTGATCACCAATATGGCCGCCATTCCTGGGAAAGCTGGGTGATCACCAATATGGCCGTCATTCCTGGGAAAGCTGGGTAGTCACCAATATGGCCGTCATTCCTGGGAAAGCTGGGTGATCACCAATATGGCTGCCATTCCTAGGAAAGCTCAGTGATCACCAATATGGCCGCCAATCCTGGGAAAGCTGGGTAGTCACCAATATGGCCGTCATTCCTGGGAAAGCTGGGTGATCACCAATATGGCCGTCATTCCTGGGAAAGCTGGGTAGTCACCAATATGGCTGCCATTCCTAGGAAAGCTCAGTGATCACCAATATGGCCGCCATGGGTGATCACCAATATGGCCGCCAATCCGGGGAAAACTGGGCGATCACCAATTGGCCACCATTCCTGGAAAGCTGGGTGATCACCAATATAGCCACCAATCCTGGGAAAGCTGGGTGATCACCAATATGGCCGCCATTCCTGGAAAGCTGGGTGATCACCAATATGGCTGCCGTTATGGGTGTTGTCGGCCATGTTTCCTAGATTCCTGATTGGCGAGCCTGCCTAATCATACAGAGACGCATCCCTCATCCCATAGCTCTAGTAATGATGACTGACTGGCTATTCAGGACTCTGGGAAAGCTGGGTGACAACCATAATATGAGCTTGCAGCTTCCTAATCACAGGCACTGTCACCCTGCTTTCCTGGAGGCCTGAAAGGCACCTCGGCTTCTTAGGCAGTTATGGGCTCGCCGTTCAGGGGTGTGGGAAAGCTGTGTGTCCGGGGGCGGTGGCTGTGCGGCGCTCTGACATCACCCTCCAGCTATGGTAACTGGAGCCGTTACTGGTCTCGCCTTTCATCTGCTGGAGTCATTTGCCGGGGCTGAGATGCCGGTGTCTGTCAACAACATGCCGCAGATTCCTCCCCGCGTCCTGGGGAATCCGCTCTGGCGGGCGAGGGGTGGGCACGGGGTGACGGAGTGCCAGGCCCAGCAGCTGTCGGCAGGGGATTTGGGGCACATTGTCAGCTGTTGTGGCCTGTCCTTGTTATGAAACCTGATGGTGATTACCGGCACGTCATGGCGTCATACGACTCCGCGCCAGTCAACGGCCATGACGGCTCCCTGAGGGGGGATTAGCAAGACAGATGTGGAGGCAGAGGAGCGACAACGCCAGTGCAGGACATAGAAAACTATAGGTGCCCCCAGAACTGGGACAGAGATGCCCCATGAGGGTGACAGGCACAGCGCCCCCATAACAGTGATACCAGAGATACCCCCATAACTGTGACAGAGATGCCCCATGGGGTGACAGGCACAGTGCCCCCATAACAGTGATACCAGAGAAACCCCCATGAGGGTGACAGGCACAGTGCCCCCATAACATTGATACCAGAGATACCCCCATGAGGGTGACAGGCACAGTGCCCCCATAACAGTGATACCAAGATACCCCCATGAGGTGACAGGCACAGTGCCCCCATAAAAGGGTAAAGATCCCCCCTGAGGGTGACAGGGGAAAAATCCCCCCTATGAACGAGATTCCCCATAACTGGACAGGCCCCCCTTTTTTTGGGAAATGCCCCATGGGGGAACACAACCCCCCAAAACGGACCGGGAAACCCCTAACGTGACAGGCCCCAGAGGCGCCAAGAGGGGACAGCACAGGCCCCATAACAGTGATACCAAGAACCCCCCATAACGTGACATAAGATAAACCCATGGGAAGGGGAAAAGCCCCCATACGAAACAAGTGCCCCCAAAAGGACAAGTCCCCCCATAGGGGACGGGCACATGCCCCCTAAATGGAAACCCAGGGCACAGTGCCCCCAAACATGGAACCCAGTCCCCCAAAGGGAACGCCAAGTCCCCATAACAGGAAATGCCCCCAAAAGGGAAACAGTCCCCCCCATAACATGATCCAGAAAAACCCCATGAGTTACAGCCAAGGGGGCCCCAAACGGTGGGTGAAAACCAGGGGGGAAAGGAAAGGTGCCCCCTAGTGACAAGGCAAAATTTCCCCAAACAGGGACCAGGGAGAGCCCCCAAAACGGCAGGTGCCCCATGAGGGTGACAGGCACAGAGCCCCCATAACAGTGATACCAGAGAAACCCCCATAACTGTGACAGCCAGAGATATCCCCATGAGGGTGACAGCCACACTGCCCCATAACATGCACAGCCACAGTGCTCCCATAACATGGGCAGCCACAGTGCCCCCATAACATGGACACCCACAGTGCCCCCATAACATGGACAGCCACAGTGCTCCCATAACATGGACAGCCACAGTGCCCCCATAACATGGACAGCCACAGTGCCTCCATAACATGGACAGCCACAGTGCCCCCATAACATGGACAGCCACAGTGCTCCCATAACAGTGATTTCTCAGAACCACATACAGCTAAGGAATAGCTGAGTCTATCTGGACAGAGGAGACTCAAGGACTGAGTTACGGGGATGTATTTTCATTGCAGGGGGAGCAGCCGTGATCTGTCTGCCGGGTGTCAGTGTCTGCATTACCAGACTGTGCACAAATCCTTCACCTCACAGTGACCAGACGGTGAGTCATGTGGTAAGAGCACCACACAGGCCAGGTGCAGGCATAGGGGGGTGGCATTTCATGTTGCCTAGCAACCAGCTGACTCCTCACTGAGTGACCACCATCGAATATATGTGTTTGCGTGTACTGAAGTGGTCACAGTGTGAGACCTTCCCAGTCCTAAAATCGAGGGGGTCTTAACCAAGTTGACAAGGGGGCCACTCTAGTAGTGGTGGCTATGATGGGATTATGTGGCTGCCACTGATATGGGGCCATTCTCTCTGGCACTGACCTAAGGGCGTGTGTCTAGCACTAATAGGGAGGCCATTTTAGTTGGCACTGCCATGCAGGAACATGACCAAGACTTATATGGTATCAACTCTGCCTAGAAGGGACATACATTCCTGAAATTGTTGGAGTCCTGATGATATGGGGTGTGGTCTAGTTGGCACTATTGTAAGGGAGTGTCTGGCACTGATATGGGGCCACTCTGGCAGTATTATGGGGGCATATGTCTAGTATCAATATGGAGGCCATTCATGTTGGCACTATCAGGAGTGTAACTGACTGGACCTTTCAGGGGGGCACTTGTCTAGTACACATATGGAAGCCATTCCTGTTGGCACTAACATGGAGGCACATGGCCAGCACTTATATGGGGGTCAACTCTGACTGGCACTAGCCTACCAGGGACACCCATTTCTCAAATTGTGGGGGTCTCAGCAGCAGGATCCTATTGATATGGGAACACTCTTGCTTGGAGGAAAAAGGGAGAAGCTTAGAAGCCTAAGAACATCATCCCAACTGTGAACCACAGGTTGCAGCATCATGTTGTGGGGTTGTTTTGCTGCAGAAGGGACTGGAGCACTTCACAAAATAGATGACATCATGAGGAAAGAAGATTATGTGGCAACACTGAAGCTAAATATCAAGACATCAGCCAGGAAGTTAAAGCATTGAGCGGGAACATGGATCTTCCAAATGGACCATGACCCGAAGTACTGCCATACTGGTTACAAAGTGGCTTAAGGAGATACAAGTCATTGTTTTGGAGCGGCCATCACAAAGCCCGTCTCAATTACTAATGGAAATGTATTGGGCAAAGCTGAAAAGTTCAGACTTTTTGGAATATGGGATGATAACCCCGTCTAAATAGTACCCAGGTTCAAACAAGATATAAATGCACAAAACACATTCACCTTTGGTGTCAAATGCCACAGCATTATTCAAATCACATTTAAGTACAACAAACTATGGATGAGTCAAGGTGGATGCCTAAGGGACATTTGTGTGATATTCCAAGCTGTCTGACATTGCAGCACAGGCCAGACAGCAGTTAATGGGGCGGCCACGCTCTCGGTGCCATTCATAGCAGAGCCAGTACGTTTAGGGGCACCACTGACCTACTGAAGATCCTCACTCATGATGAATCCACACTCGTGGCCCGCCCCTGGATGCCCATATAACATTGATACCATCCTTTAAGGTGGCCACTTCAAAGCTCAGCCTCTTCACACCATGAGGTTTACCATCCTCTATTAGTTAAAATGATGTCCACCAATAACTTGGACCTGCTAATTCCCCTGACTCCTGAACCGCCAAACATAAAAGCTGTTACAGGTTATAAGGAGTCAGACTTTTCATTTTTCGTTTTTTTTTTTTTTTTTTGACCAAGTAGCAAATTCAAGACTTCACTAGGGAGTCATCCGATCAGCACTCAGGAGTGGAAAAACCCCCTGTGGAGGATAAACCTAGGCGTATGGAACCCTGGTGAAGATCACCTTGAATTGGGCACTTAAATGGATTATGCCAACTCATCGTACTCCATAGTATCATAATAACGTGTTTGAAACCAGGTATATAGTAGAGCCAATATAAAATCAAATACAATAAATACATTCGTCACAGTACCAGATCATAGCTAAACACAGCTTAGGGATGCAATTAATAAAAATAGGGGCGGGTGGGAGGGACATCTTTCTTGCTTCTTGGTGAGTGAAAAGAGGAAGTAGGAAGACGAAGACGGATTATATCTATAGCTAAACCCCTCCACCTCACAGTAAAACTTCTACCCAATCCACACACTCCTCCCTTATCAACACAACCCTCCATTCCCCAAGCTCTTATACTATAAACTACACAGAAAGGAGTAAGCACAATGCAGAGGATACAAGGTGCCCTCCCAAAAACCTATCCTTTGCTTCAAAGTTACTTACAATAATTATACTATGGCAATTACACTTGAAACCATCAGCTTACAACCTACAGCTATACCGCCATAAATCCCAGACTAAAAGGGAGCTCTAGGTTCCCCCTCCCAAAGTCGTATGGTACCACTTCGCATAGGCTTCGGGGGGGGGTTCGGGAGCGACAAGGGCGACACCCAAACATGCTCAGTTACACCAGTTCTGTCAGGAGAAGGGGCCAAAACTGCCTAACCAATATTGTGAGAAGTTGTCGGAAGGATCCAAAACGGTGTTGACCAGGGGGCGTTGCTTAGGGTTACCAAAACATCCGGGGCCGGGGGCCCCTTTGTGTTAAGTTTTGTCCTCAGTAAGGGCGGAGTTCTCACGCATTTTTCACGCCATTGTGAACTGCAGATGTTTTTTACAGAAAAAAACTGTAGCCAGCGCCCGTTCCCTCTGATATTTATTCTCCCCTGAACGGGTAATCTTACCTTCAGTGAGACCTATGAATTACCATAATGTCGGCCCGTACTGTCGGGGCGTATTGAAGCGCAATTACACGCCAACTACAGACCACATTACGTGGTGTGAACATAAACAGTGTATTTTGGGGCAATAAACTGCTGTTAATGCGTCCAAAGTGGCCCCACAATCGGTTAACTCATAGGGGGGAGGGCTTGGTTACTGGTTGTTTTTTCCTTTTCCCTGGAACACTGAAAATGCCCGTAAAACAATAAGTGACAGGCCGTTCTTTCTTGATACGGGCAATGTGGAAGCTTTCTGTTGATCCATAAACAAAATCACTGTAGCTGCAGGCAGGTGATAAGTTTGGTGACCTGGGAGCAAGACAGGGGGCGGAGGCGGGAGACGACAGGGGGCGGAGCCTCGAAACTGCGCTGTAGAGGCTGAAACTTTCCTGGACTCTTGTGCTGGACTTCGGCTGACAGGGCACAGCGTCAGGAACTTCCTCGTGTGTGAGCAGCGGCCCCCTTCCCATCCTAAGCGCCCGACACCCCGGGCGTCCAACTTACTTACAACATAGTTGCCATTTTGATATGGAAAGCAGGGAGGATTTAAAGAGGGGAAAAAATTTGCATCGGCACGCATCTTTTTTTGTGTGCCACGCCCCTTCAAGAAGCCACACCCACTCCACTAATACATAATGGATTTGGTAGTAAGCCAGTTAGTTGCCTTATAGCAGGTTGTAGCACACTCATAACAGGTTAGTGCCCCTTTCAGGCAGGTATGATGGCCCCCTTGTAGCAAGGGTAGATGCCCTCTGTAGCTGGTAGATGCACCCCTTTGTTAGCAAGGTAGTGCCCCCTTTGTCAGACAGGTAGTGCCACTTTAATTGGTAAGGTTTAGTTGCCCTACATTTAGTAGTCAGGGTACGGGGAGTGCACCCCTTTTGTAGCCAGCAGGTAACGGTAGTTTTAGTGCCCCTTTTAGTAGCAGCCAGGTAGGTAAGTTGCCCTTTTAGTAGTCAGCTGGTAGGTACGTCTGCCACCTTTTGTTGCTGGCCAGGTAGGTGCTACCCATTAGTAGCAGCACATGGTAGTTGCCCCTTTTGTAGCCAGCAGATAGCGTATTAGTGCCCCGATTAGTAGCCTGGTTGGTAGTGCCACCATTGAAGCGCCAGGTAGTTGCCCCCATTGTAGCCAGCCATGGTAGTTGCCACATTGTAGCTGCCAGGTATTGCCCTCCATTGTAGCCAGCCTGGTAGTTGCGCCACCAATGTTAGCCAGCCAGGTATTGCCCCTATTTGTCGCCAGCAGTAAGTAGTTGCCCATTGTAGCCAGCCAGGTAGTTGCCCACTTTAGTAGCAGTCCAGGTAGTTCCCCCCCCCTTGTAGAGGTAGTCCCCCTTTAATAGTTAGGTAGGTAATGCAAACCTTTAGTAGCTGCCAGGGTGTTGCCACCCATTGTAGCCTGCCAGTAGTTGCCCCCATTGTAAGCCAGCCAGGTAGACCCCCGCCGCCCATTGTATCCAGGCAGAGCCCCCATGGGAGTTAATAAAAATGAAAATTAATAATTTCCACTTACCTGACTGGCTCTGCAGCTGCGGCCAGGCTCCTGCCCGATCTCCTCAGCGAGCAGGGGGGAATGGGAGAGCAGGCGCGCTCATTCTCACCCTGCGCTGCTGATCTGTGTGTACTGCGTGCACAGACGCGGAAAACATATACAGGGGGAGGAGGGATGAGGGGAACGATCCCTCTGCATCTCCCGCCATTGTGAGCGTGGGCGGGTGTGCGGACCCCCGCGCCCGCTTCACCCGCCGTGGATACGGACCAGCGGCACCGGTGTAGCGCAACCAGCGCTACTCCGGTGCCGTGGCCATTTTAAAAGGACCCGCTGCCTTACTGGCGGAGGCGGGGCCGAGGTAACATGCCAAACTCCCCGGTGAGGGCGGGGGGGGGGGGGACCCCAAATAGCGGACCCCCGCCAAAACGGTGAGAAGTTGGCATGAATGCTTCCAACACCATGAGCTGCATGTGCCGTTCCAGGGGAGACTCACCATGCTGCTGCACGACGATCTGAGGTTGGGGCACAGGGGGCTATTCGGGGCTTTGTGTCCCCGAAACATTATGGCCTAGCGAGACCCTGCATCCTTACAGTTCAAGGGCAAAGCCACCAAATATTTAATGAAATGGTATGGAAAACTTTTGATTTGCAGGAAGTAATAAAAATGCTTTTATAAAAATTCCCTCTTCTCTATATTCTGCCATTTGGCCAACATAGAAATTATTTGGTTCCTAACTGACCTAAACGGGGAAGGTTTATTCTGATTTCATGTCAGAGAGAAAAACCTGCAGATGGGGCTTTTTATATACAGGCCGTCCCCGGGTAACGGATGGGATAGGGACCGTAGGGTTGTTTAAGATGAATTTGTATGTAAGTCAGAACAGGTCTATTTATTACATGTAACTCCAGCACAAAAGGTTTTTTAGTCTTGGAAAGTGCAGGGAAGGGTTTTTACATTTGTTTTGCTGTCTGTGCCGCTGTTAAGAAGATTTCACCTCATTTTCACCACATGTGTTGCTGTGGCATGCTGGCTTTTTGTATTCCACAGATACTCTGGCTGTGGAAAACTAGACACTACAAAGGGTCCGCATGCCACATAAGTCTCCGTTTGTAACAAGGGGACAGATGTATTTCACCTCACGTGCTGCTGCGGCATGCTGGAACTTGTCATTCCACAGCTACTCTCTGCTGTAGAACATAGAACTACAAGAGCCAGCATTCCCCAAATGTCTCCGTTGGTAACTAGGGGACAGATGTAAGCCAGAACGGGGACTGCCCGTAGTGTACGGAAACTGCTGGTTTCAACTGCATGTCATTTAGGAGCTGGGAAAGCTGGGTGCGGCTTCTACTTCCTCTCAGGCTGCAGTATGAGCGGCCTGCTTTCTATCCGGCTGTATTATATCGGTGATAGAGGTCCTTTCTTCGGGTGTGCGGTATGTGACGGCTCCGCTCGCACCTCCGTATATCACCGCTGTCACAATCCCCCCCCCGGGGGGGGGCCCATAGTCCCCCCCTTTGTGAGGAATAATGGAATAGGTGCGGAGCCCGGAGACGCCGTGTGCCAGGAGCCGGTCCCCAAGTGTCCTCCCGACCCAAGACGCTACCAGCAGCACCTCTACAGGTGTCAGACACTTCCTGCCATCAGATCCAGTGGGTCCCCCCTTCCGCAAATCATTTGTGACCCCTAGGAGGGGGCTGCCTGTTATTAGTATTAGTCGGTTTCCCCCAGCAGTAGCAATTATTTTTCTCAGAATCTAGCAGCATTTTCCACAATGTGTCCTCCAGAGCTGCACTCCTCTGCCCCCTCCCCTGCACACACAACTGTGGAAATCACTGCTGCCTGCTGCTGCCACTAGGGGGGGCGAGCTGTGTAGGCGTTGTTTATACAAATCCAGTTACCCAGATTTCCCACAATCCTGAGCAACAAATCTGAATAGTTACTGCAACGCAGTCCTGTATTGCTGCCATTAGGGAGGAGGATGGTTTGTACAGTCTGGGGAGCTGTAGTGAGGTCCGTATTGGTTGTCACCCAGCTTTCCTGAGTTTCTGAAGGGGAATTGGTCCAAATTCATTCACATTCCAGAGTGTGGGGGATGTAATGGCCGCCATATTGGTTGTCACCCAGCTTTCCTGAGTTTCTGAATGGAATTGGTCCGAATTTATCCTGAGTGTGGGGGATGTAATGGCCGCCATATTGGTTGTCACCCAGCTTTCCTGAGTTCCTGAATGGAATTGGTCCGAATTCATCCTGAGTGTGGGGGATGTAATGGCCGCCATATTGGTTGTCACCCAGCTTTCTCAAGGTGCCTGAAGGGGATTGATCCATATTCATCCTGGGTGTGGGGGATGTAATGGGCCGCACATATTGGTTGTCACCAGCTTTCAAGTTCTGAAGGGGAATTGGTCCGAATTCATCCTGGGTGTGGGGGATGTAATGGCCGCCATAGTTAGTGTCACCAAGCTTTCTCTAGTTCCTGAAGGGGACTTGGTCCGAATTCATCTGGGTTTGGAGGGATGTATAATGGCCGCCATTTTTAATGTCATCTAGCTTTCTCTTGTTCTCTGAGGGAAATTGGTCCGAATTCTTCCTGGGGTGTGGGGGATGTAATGGCCGCCATATTGGTATTGTCACCAGCTTTCTCATGTTCTGAAGGGGGAATTGGTCCGAATTATCCTGGGTGTGGGGGATGTAATGGCCGCCATATTGGTTGTCACCAGCTTTTCAAGTTCCTGAGGGAAGTGGTCCGAATTCATCTGAGGTGTGGGGGATGTAATGCCGCCATATTGGTTGTACCCAGCTCTTTTCAAGTTCCTGAAGGGGAATGGTTTCCGAATTCATCCATCTGGGTGTGGGGGATGTAATGGCCGCCATATTTATTGTCACCTAGCTTTCTCAATTTCTGAAGGAAATTGGTCCGAAATTCATCTGGGTGTGGGGGATGTAATAGGCCGCCATATTGGTTGTCACCAAGCTTTCTCTAGTTCCTGAGGGGGGATTTGGTCCATATTCATCCTGGGTGTGAGGGATGGAGGTAAATGGCCGCATATTTGTTGTCACCACAGCTTCTCATGTTCTGAATGGGAATTGGTCCGATTTCATCCGGGTCGATTGTGGGGGATGTAATGGCCGCCTTATTGGTTGTCACCAGCTTTCTCATAAGTTCAGAAAGGGGAATTGATTTTATTGTCCAAAATTTCATCCAGGGTGTGGGGATGTAATGGCCGCCATATTGATTGTCACCTAGCTTTTTCACTAGTTCCTGAAGGGAATTGGTCCGAATTCATCTGGGTGTGGGGATGTAATGGCCGCCATATTGGTTGTCACCCGAACTTTTCTAGGTTTCTGAATGAAATTCTGCCTGGTTATGTAACAATATAAAAATGAAAAATCTTCGAAATTATTACCTGTAGTACTGGCAGGGTTGTTAGGGTGTGAGTCTAATGGGTGTTATACAGCAATATTAAAAATGAGTGAGCGCTTTATGAACAGATCACTATACAGCTTTACCATAGGCTGTGTAAGTGCTAATGGTCACCCAGCTTTCCTAGGTTCCTGAATGGCAGTTCTGCCTTGTATAGAACAATATGAAACATGAGGGATGTAGGAAGTAATACTAGTACTCCTCTAGGCGCTGGGAACTGGTTAATAGCCTTGGTCTCGTGCAAGCGCTAATGGCTCGCACATTTGGTTGTACCCCAGTTTCTCGGTTTCAATGGCAGTTCAGCGAGTTTGTATAGAATATGAAACTCAAGGGATGTCGGGAAGTTATACTTGAAATGTACGTGGCAGATTGGCTGATCAATTCATCAGGGATTGTAAGCTCTAATGGCCGCACCAGGATTGGTTGTCACCCCGCTTTCCTGATTCTGAATAGTAATATGAATTAGTGACGCAAATATTGGAAATAGAGGATATCATGCATTGTAAACCTAGAGAGGCCGGTGGAGCGCTGCACTGTGGCGGCCATCTTGATTACCACCCACTCTCCTTGATTCCTGATTGGAATTTGTATTAGTAATGCCCATAATTAGCTCTACATGCTCACCGAGTGGCTGTGGGAGGGATGATGGTTAGGCACTTCTTGGTTGTCACCTAGCTCTCCCTTGGTCGACCATATTGGTTGCCAACAGCTCTCCTAGAGTCCAGAGAGGCAATGTGAATTCAGGATGGTGAGCAATGTATACTGAGAAAGGTTGTGGAAGCGCTGGGTGGCAGCATCTTTGTTCCCTGAAATGAAATATTAACTGCATAAATAGAATTTATGTATGCATCGGGCGGGCCTTATTGGCCATCCACCCAGCTTTCCAGACTCTTGACCAGGAAATGTGAATGGTGACGCAACATTTTAGAAGTTGGAGATGTATACAGGTATCTATTAGAGAGGCTGTGGGTGCGTTGAGTTGGGTGGCCCGGGGTGTAGCTATAGGGGGTTGAGTCGCTTTCGGGCCCGAAGCACAAGAGGGGCCCAAAGGCTCTTCTGCCAAATAAGGAAACACCAGTGATTATAACTAGTAATTCAGTTAGTTAGGGACCCCCGATTATAGATTTTGCATTAGGACCTAGCGGCATCTTTAAGTTACGCCGGTGATGGGCGGCCATCTTAGTTGTCACCCAGCTTTCCTAGAAACGATATAATAAGAAAGGATTTTAAAGGTCGGCTTTAATCTAGTGGGAAAGCTCATGAGGCAAGCAATCAGGAGCTTAACCCTGGTGGGGCTCTTGTGGATATGGATTTTAACCGCATCGTCCTCCCATCCCTTGCCATAGCAGCGCCAATAAGCCCGCGTAAATTCCTGGGAGAAGACATGCTTGTTTTTATAAAGAGCTAATCCACCTCAGCTGCTGCGGCGGGGCTGTCCTGCTCCCACAACCCCTACCAGCACTGACGTGAATAACTCTGCCTAATTTATGGATATGTGGGAGCCCGGAGCGCACCGTAAGGATTATCTAGGGTCACGGTGGGACATGGGAGAATAACCGATTTATTCATGAGATCATTGGCTTCATATTACCACATCCTCTCAACCAGGGGCTTTTGAGGACATGCTGAGAGCAGTAGATGTGCAACCATGGGGTGTGGGGGCGCAGTTGGGAATGACAGGCAAACTATTGGTACTGCGCAGCAGGCTGTCCAGGCATGCTGAGGGGTTGTAGTTGTGCAAACAGCTGGAGCGCCACAGGTGGAAACCAAACTATGGCAGAGTAGAAAATGGCATCCACTTTTCATTCTTTAGTGAAAGAGATCATAATATATTGTATCCAATATAAAAAGAATTGAATAGTGGCATGGTCGAGAACAAAAAAAAAACACTGGACGCGTTTCGACAATCAAGTTCTTCTCATAGCATACTGCAACAGGTGCTTTGTCAGGGCATGCAGGAGTTGTAGTGTGCAACAAGTGGGGGGGCCGCAGGTTGTTAATCGACAGGCAAAACTATTGGTATAGCAGTCAGGCTGTCAGGGCATGATATGTGGTTGTAGTTGTGCAACAGCTGCGCGCCACAGTTTGGAAACAAACTATTGGCACAGATAGAAATTGGAATCCAGCTTTCCTCTTTATGGAAAAGCCATATATTAATGGTATTCAATATAATAAGTTCATGGACAGGTAAACAAAAAAAAAAACACTGACGCCGTTCGAACAATCAATTCTTCCTTCATATGTACAACTATTGGAACAGCAGCAGGCTGCGAGGGCATGCTGGGAGTTGTAGGTTTATTGCAACAGCTGGAGCACACAGTTGGCAAAACAGGACTGGACAAGGTGTTTCTGGTGCCCTAGTGCAAACAATTAAGGTACATAGTGCTCCCCAATGGCAAATCCAGCCTCACTATAATGCCTCTTGTCCGCCCCCGTTCCCTGCCCTAACCGGTTCGCCTAACTTCACCTATCCCTCGATCCCGGCCGCTGGTTTGGAAACCAACCTGTCAAACAATGGTACACGCAGCAAGACTGTCAGGGCATCCTGGAGTTTGTATTTTGCACAGCTGGAGGCGCCATAGGTTGGGAATGACATGCAAACCATTAGTTCACATAAACATAAGGGCCGCATGTATGAAACTAACTAGGCCTAAATTTCTTGTAGCCCGATAGCCAAACCAATCAAACGCGCCCCTTTCACTTCATATAGTGCTCTGAGAAAAATTGATAGGGCGCTCTGATTGGTCGGCAATGGAACAAAGAGATTTAGACCGAGACACATTTTTCATACATGTGGCCCTAATATCCAGCACGAAACTATTCCTATCCAAAATAAAATGGATTGTTTGTAAACCACCAAGCAAAATTGGCAGAGTAGAAAATGGCAATCCATGCTTTCCCTCTATATGAAAGCCATATATTTATTGTATCCAATATAATAAGTGCATGTTCATGACCAGCAAAAAAAAAAACACTGACGCATTTCGAAAAATAAATTCTTCCTTTATATGTAAATAGGGGAAACGAGCAAAGGCGCGAGGGCAGCGGGGAAGTTGTATTTTTGTGACAGTGGAGCGCTAAAACGGAAAACAAAGAAAGCTGTCAGGGATGCGGGGAGTTGTAGTTCTGTGACAGCTGGAGCGCCACAGGTTGGAAAAACAGCAAACTATTGGCACGAGTAGAAAAGGGAAAACCCCTTTTCTTATTGAAACCTAGTTTATTGTACCAATATAATAAGTGCGGGTCAGGAAACAAAGAATTCTACCTTTTGAACAATAAATTCTTCCTTTGTAAAACTATTGGCACAGCAGCAGGCTGCGAGGCATGTGAGAGTTTAGTTCTGTGACAGCTGGAGCCCACAAATAAAAACCCAACCAACTGTCAGGGCGCTGGGGAGTTTATTTTGGACAGCGGGAGGCTAAAAAAGGGAAACCAAAGCTTCAGGGCATGATGGGATTTGAAATTTTGTGACAGCTGGAGCGCCACAGGTTTTGGGAATGACATTGCAGACGTATGACGGCGCCAGCTAGTGGTCTCCGGCTAGGGTGGGTGTAAAGCCTCTTGTGTTTGCACCTGCTGGGACGTGTGCTTAATTCCAAAAATTTAAAGGGTTTCTCCCATTCGATATTGGAATTTAAATAGTTATCCCTAAATGAAACCAGAAGATGTGGACCGACCTCTGGGACCCGCACCCTTAAGGATAGCCCCAGAAAGTCTCCAGGCAGACGGGTGGCATGCGCAGCTTTCTCCATTCTGCTCTATGAAATCTGCAGGCAAGTTTGGAAGAGCAGGCCAGGGCCCCTCTCTTCCTCTTTGAAAGAGACTTTTGGGGGCCCCCGGGGGAAAAGGCATCCCAAAAATTTCCACCTTAAACACTTTATCATATCCTTTTTTTTATCCATAAAACCCCTATATCATAAAATTTCCCAAAAAAAAAAACCCCCTCATTCCCCTTATTGGGACTGCAGGGGTCCAAATCTGGTCCGTCTGGGCAAACCCATCCATCATTACGCAAAAATAGAACAGGGGGTCCGTGTGCAACGGCAAAAGGGTGCGGCTGGTTTATTTTAACCTCCCTGGGTTGTCACCCCCCCCCCCCTGGCTCGTCATCTGGAAATTTCCCCCTCCTCCTGCGGGTCGCCACCTGGACACGAATAAATTTACCTGGCCGCCATCTTTTAGCATGGGAACCATATGGGCCCCCCTCGGGATCCCAAACCTTCGGGGGTCTGCATGTTGCTCTGTTTATAGCCCCCCCCCTCACAGCCACCGCTTATAGGGGCCAAAAAAGGGGTCCACATGCACGGAAGGGTTAAAGCTTAATTCCCCCACAGTAAAAAGTTTAGCAACTTCCTGATCATTTTGGGGTTTTCCAAACTTTTGCCATTTTTAAGATCTTGCTTGTGACAGAGACAAAACCATGCGGACCAGTCCGGGTGACTCAGTGACAGGTCCCCGCTCCTTAAGCAAGTTTAAATCTCACAGCCTGCAGCCTGTAAGCAGGGTACATTAAGACAGCTCCTCGCCTCCATTCAGTGCGCAAGCGAGGTTATGGAATTATGAAACACAGCATATATTCAATTTTGCAAAATAACTATCATTCTAGCGTCTATGGCACCGGGTTTTCTCCGGGGGATCCCCATATTCACAAACTAAAAACCAACCTCCTTTCACTGACAGCAAGCAGGATCAGGGAACTGAACACAACAAAATTTTGCAGTTGTAAAAAAATGTGCCCATTCCTTGTGTGTTTAGCGAGTCAGCCATAGGTTTTTTTTATTTTTTGACCTGAAGTTGGGGGGTTGTTCACCGATGTTTTGTGGTGCGTAAGTACGCGATACATCGTTTTTTTTGGGAGCCGCCAATACCAGACCCCCCGCGGCGGGGGGGAACCGAGCCCGGGCCCCCATTGACATTCTTGCTCCCGGTGCGGATTTGGCGAATAATTGATAGTCACTTTTCCCCCCGTTACATTGATCCTATTGTACAGCGGGAAGGGGGGTAACCAAAGTTTTTGAAACTTGCTTACTGAAATTTGGGCACCATCCCCGTATTAGAGCGCAAACACACGCCAAATTTCCCCCGTGGAACATACCCAAAGGCCCTTTCAACGAGGATTTGGCCGGGGTTTTTGGCAGCGGGTTTCCCGACCGGTTTCCCCCCCTATTTTTAAATGGTTTTCCATGGGAACCGCGAAATTTATCACACCACGTTTTCCCCTGCCTACAAATTTTTGCAGGGGGGCAAACCCTCGCCCAAGCCGTCCCCCCCCCCCAACCACGCCCCCACTTGGCGCGCCCCCGCCCACGCGCGAAAGCCGCGGCCCGAACCTCGCCAAACCCTCGGGAACATGCCCTAAGGGTGTTTCCAAAACGGTGCGTTTTTAATGCTTTTTTTTTGGTTTTGGGTTTGTGCGCAATGTACGTTTAAATTCTGTGCCTTCGTGCACAAAGAGGCATCAAAAAACCTTTAAAAAAGCACCGGTGAAACCCCCCCTTTGGGCATTTCACACGGGTTTTTCACCCGTTTTACAAGCCTTTAAAGGGTTTGCCACGATCTCATTTCAACCCGCACCACTTTTCAGCTCTGTGTGCTCAGAAGGGGCGTGGTGATTTGTTTAAATTTTCATAATGTGACCGAGCATGGTGTCACACCGGGCCCCTTTCCTCTCTCTACTCAAATAAAGGTCTTTTATGTATAAATTGTAATCACATTGTATCAGGGGTAACTTTTTTGCTTACAGACCGGGCCCCTTTTTAAAAGCCTGCAGGAATTAACCTGTATTTTTTCCTCTTTATCAATGCACAACCTCATTGGGTTTTTTTTTTTTTTTATTTGCACTGTTTGACTTTTTACTAACTGCCCCAAAGGACAGATAGAATGAAAACCCCGGGGATTGAACACTCATACACCGAGAGGAAGGTGATGTCTGAGCTGTGCGACCAGGACGGGGAAAAAGCCTCACCCTGGTGTATCCCCTGGAACGAGCTGAAAACAATGGATCACTAAAGGAAAGCAAAACAAAAAGGTCCGAATTTTTAATAATGATAATGGGAAAATTTTTTATTTAATTTTCAAAAATTCATCAATTTTACTTGTGGCAAAACCCCTTTAAAGGATCCTCTTGGGACCGAGAGAGCGGGCCCCCCGAGGATGTAACAATTACAGTGATTTCACTGGGGCTATGGGGAACCCAGCGGCGTTCACATGAGGGATGCCGCGGTGTTTCAAAACGCCCTCGGTGCTTGAAAAAATTGCTCGTCATCCTCATGTGACGCCCCTGCGTTTTTGTCATTTGCGGGGGAGTGATCAATCAGCAATTGTTATTTCCCTGTCTGGGTCAGCTCTTCGGGCCCCAAGAGGGGTCTACAAAGCCTGGTAACACGGAGGAAAACGATGTGAACGAGCCCCAAACTGCGTTTTGTTTTGTCGTTTAAAAAAAACCCGGCCAGTTGGACCTGAACTTTCTTGGGCGTCCCGCTCTGTCTGTTGAAGCCACCCCTGCCCCGATTCTTTGGGTAACCCTACAATAGATTGAAGAGTTACAATTCCCGGGTGGATATAATAGATCAAAACCCGTGGGTTTTTTTTCCCCCATGCACGCTCCTATGTGGGCCCGTGAGATGTGGGGGATTATTTATACCTTACATTGCTGGGTTAAAACCCCTGCGCCGGTACCATAGTCCTACACATTCGCACTGATACTTTGTGCGTTGCCCCCGTTCGGCATGCTGGGGCCCGCTTAGGGATCTCCCTTACTACGGGGGCCAGCGGGAGGCACTCTTGATCCACGGTTTGGGCTGGCACTGTTGGTGCACAGTGTAGGGAGGACCCTGTGGGGATATATTACATTAGAGACCTAAAAACTTGAAAAATTGTGCTCGCTCATTAAATTGCATTCGGGCTGTCACACAGTTTGGTACTGTCACTTCTGACAGGTGACGGAGGTTACAGAGACATTTTCAACTTTTTTATAGTAAATTTTGAGTATATAGCAGGGCTAGCAGAGGGCATATAGGGGGATGCCCCCCAGTGTTTTAAGATGCCCCCCCTTTATCCAGTCTACATAAACCACCCCATAGGGCCTTTTTTTTTTACCATAGGAAAATGCAGAAACAGTATTGGGGGCTGCTCAGGGCACAGCCCTCTTACATGTATGGCGCTGTGCCCAGTAAACAACACAGGGGCTGCCCCCCCTTTTCTCAGGTCTGCCATAAGTATTACACCCCATAAGTCAAGCATCTGGGGCCCCCACCCATTTCCCTTCTTAGTTTAAAACAATAGGGGCACCCCTTTTTAAAAAAAAAAAGAACAAGCCCCCTGACAGGAAGACTGCCCCCTTGCCCTGATGGGGGCTTTGTTACGGGCCGAAATTACTAATGGCCCTGCATGCACAATTGGCTTGGTCAAGTGTCCATTAATCCAATGGGTTGAGGGGGGTTAGCCCCTGCCCGACACCCTTTGGGAGGGGGGGTTTTCTCCTGAATGGGATGGAAATCCTGCAGGCCAGGATGATCGGAACAAAGGGGCATCCCGTAAGTCCAGAGAAGGAAGGTTTCTACTAAAAAAGAAAGGGGGTTTTTACTGTAAGGCGTGAAACGTGGGAAATCTCGCCCCCGGGGAAATTTTCCTGGGGAATTCATTAAAGACTTAAAAAAAGGGTCTGGATTGGGTCTACATTCAGATGTAATAATAAACAATTTTTATGACCGGGTTCTGGGAAGGGGGCTGGATACATTTCTAAGTAATAATAAACAGGTTATAGTGGGCCCGGATTCTGGGAAGGGGGAAAATTTCAAATGTAATAATATAACAAGTTTAGTGACCGGATTCGGAGAAGGGTTGGATAATTTCAGATGAAATAATAACAGGGTTTTAGTGACCGGGGTTTTGGAGAAGTCCGGATACATTTTAATGTTAAAAAAAAACAAAATTTAGTGACCGGGATTCTGGAGAAGGTCTATCATTTTTTAGATGAAAAAAATAAAAAGTTATAGTACCGGTTCTGGGGAAGGGTCCTGGATACATTTCTAGAATTTTTAAAAAACAATTATAGGACCAGGGTTTGGGAAGGGTCCTGGATACAATTTTAGATGTTAATAAAAGAACAAGTTTTTAGGCCCCCCCCAAATTCGGAGGTGGATTTTCATTTTTTAGATGAAAAAAATAAAAAATTTAACCGGATTTTGGAGAAGGGGCTGGTACATTTCTGGATGAATTTAACAAGTTCTAGTGGAGGGATTCTGGGGGAAGGGGGGGGGAATTTCTGATGTAAAATAAAAAGTTTTTGTGCCAGGGTTTGGAGAAGGGCTGGACATTTTTTAGGTTAAAACATCCGGGCCGGGGTTTTTTTTTTGGGAGGGCTGGTTCCAAGAATTTTTAAAAAAGTATGTGAACTGCT
>JAODAL010007843.1:0-122166 GCA_025379985.1 Phyllomedusa bahiana | reverse complement strand
AGAAGCCATTTAGGTTGCTGACACTTTTTATTTAAATAGGGGGCTGATACCCGGGTCAATTAGGTTGGCTTTTCCCAGAACAGCCGCACTCCAGGGTCCATGGGGTGGGGTTTGGGCTACCTGTATTGGAGCAACGCCGGGAGCAAAGAGGGCTCTTTTCCCCCCAAATGAAGATCCCGGGGAAAATTTGGAGCCCTTTAAGAAAAATTTGGGTTTTGGGGGTGCTGAGTAATAACTACAGTTATAGAGGTTTCTCTATGTTGATTAGGGGCCAATGGCCTAGGTTTTTGTTTTATGTTGTTTTTATCTTACAAACCTTGCCGAGAAATAAAGCTGGCTGACTAGTTTAAAAACGACACCTTATCGGGTTTCCCAAATTTTTTTCCACCAAAAAAGGGCGATCCTTTTGAGCTAATAAAACCCTAGACTGCCCCAAAAAGGCGCCATTGCTCAGTTAAGCGTTACACTATGAAATTTGGAAAAAATAAAAAATGTAGGGGCCCAAAAGGGGGCAACAAGGAAAAAACAAACATGTTGCCAAAAGAGCAAGGTGCCTTGGGCCCACCAGTGGAGTTAAAATTCCGGGAAACCTCCCTCTAACTACCTCATACAGAAAACTGCAAAATGACCTTCCCTGCATTTTTTTTTTTTTTCCCCCTTTTTTCTCCCTAAAAAGGGGCCCCAAACCATCCAAAAGGGGCCCCCGGGGGTTTTTAACCCATACTACCCGGGGGGGTAAATTCCAAGCCGGGAAAACCCTAAAGTTTCCGTCACTATAATGTTTTTTGGGCATCCTTTAAAAAACATCTGTGCAGGTTAAGAAAAGCTCATTTCACATAAATTTTTTTGTTAGGGCAGTTATTTAATTTTTTTACTGAATGCTGCAAAAATCCCTTTTTGGGTTAAAAACAATTTAAAAGGAGGCTTCTGCAGTTACAATTATGGCCTCCTTTTGATTTTTGATGAAGTAGTATTTTTTTTGCAATGTGAAGTAAAAACATAGGTTTCAACGGGTAATAGCAAAAACATCCCGGAAACAAAAAGCCAACCAAATTCCTTAAATAAACGTAAAATTCATACCGAAATAGGCTGAGAAATCCATTTTTTCCCTTAAACGGGATTTGGGGAGAAACCCACCCCAAACTTCACATTTTATCTCCCTCAAAAAAGGATTTGAAACCCTCAAGAATTTTTAATCCCAAAAACAAAAGTTTTTTTGCCCCTACCTCAGAAGGGAGTTCAAGCCCCCAAAAAAAAATTAGAAAATTTTTGGTTCTCCCAAAAACCCATCCAATTCAGTTGACATCAATCTAATGTGTATGACCAGTTAGGCTAACAATAAACTTAAAGGGGTTGTGCCACAAAAAACGTTTCTCACTTATCCACTGATTGCTGTTGTTCCACTGCTGGGACCTCCACCAATCGCTTTAAAAATGGGGGCAAACGGACTTCCCAGCCTTCCTCACTGCACTCCCAAGGTTTGCGGAGAGAAAAGCCCTCCCCCTTACATAACGGTTCATATTTTTCCGCTCCGAAAACCCAGCGGAGGAATGAACATGTAGATGCACGGATTTTCCACTAAGAAGGTCCGTGTGTAAAGTTTGACAGCCGGTTTACAGATGCATTAAAAAACCGATAAAAACAGTTTGTAAATATGGCCTGTAAAACTTGCCGTGTAGGACAAGGCCTAATACTAATTTAGAATAAAGTTTATTGTTTTTTTTTTTTTTTGGATAATATGTTTCTGATTTGCTATCTGTTAAGCTAGTGGAGAAGTCCTGGAAATCTATATGGCTAAAAAATCACCAGTGTAGGCTCCTGTCACCATATATATTACAAGGTTGAAATGAAGAATAAGTCACAGCTGTTAAATCACACCAAAGATATCTTATTTCTTGATAGTTCGCACATGTAGGTGTCTTTGGTATTTACTTTGGTTGCATGAGTCACTTTACAAGATAGAGCATCACTGATAGCCTGGCACCCGAGGATTGTGACCACCACATATTGTGTATACATTTGGTAAAATTAGTTTTATTTAATATTACATAGCAAGTAGATTTCTTTCTTGTACCGAGATTTTATTTAGTAAGCATGTGTTGGTATTATTTAAGCACTTTAAGGGGGGACTATGTTCACACGGGTAAATCAGCAGGACATTATTCGGCGCATGTAATTGCGTGTAATAAGCAGAAGAGTACACACAACAAATACAGTAATCATAGACTCTCACGAGAGTATATTTACCTGCAGTTTTCATGACGCATGTTGCACGTATTTACTTTCTATCACACCCGGGTATAGTATCTAACCATTGACATTGTATGCCTCAAGAAGCCATGGAACATACCCTAAAAGGTGTTTCATTTACATTGTTGATTTTGCAACCTGTAATAATGCACTTGTACAGTTATATTATTTTTGTAGTATATGCTGGTTGGTAGTCCTTTTTAGCATTGTTTTTAGGTAGTTGTAGGAAAGTGTTATTGGCACAACATGTGGCGCTGCTGTGCTTATGCACATATTGCACGTGCTTATAATCAGTACTATAATTATGACTATTGTACAAACCCTTGCAAAAATTATTAATTCCCCACAATTAGTTAATGGTCACACAGCTTTCTTTATTTTATAACAAAATACATAAATCATAGATTAGACACAAAACAATCACATTGGGAGAACAAATAAAACTTGGGATACACACATCCACATACTATCATGTTCATAAAACTGCTACTAGCAAAAAAAAATTACAAATGAACATGAGGTTCTGTACTTTTTGATCAAACCATAGGAAGCCCACGTGCAGTGTCGGCTGGGATGCCTAGGGCCCACAAGTGAAGTAGATTCAAAGGGCCACAGTTTGAGCTGTTTCTGGGTTTAGCTCTGTGGAGTTTATATTAGTGAGGCCCGTCCCTACAAGCTACTTGTAAATCACCTATACACACCTCCTATCTCTGCCTTTTGCTTTTTGCCTCTCTTTCTTTGCCTTTTTTGCCTCTTTGAGGATGCTGTTAAAAAAACAAACTCCATAATCTACATGGCTCAGGGGCCCAACGGGGGTTTCCCTATTCAACTGTGGGCCCGTCGAGCCTCGTCCACTTCGCCACTTCATGGTGACCACTTTTAGTTGTCTAGTATGATAATTATAGCATGTGCAGTCCAAGTTTATTCTCTCCAATAAGTGTATTTATATTTACTTCCTTTTGTTACCCGCGCGCTCTCCAATGTGGCCCATGTGTTTTAGTTACAGGATTTTCTACCTATCTATTTTCCTCAGGTCTATTTGATGGGGGCACCATAGAGAGGGGAGCGGTAGTGATCCCCTTTTTTTTGGGTTGTTGCTGTGGAGGCCATTGTTGCTGTGTGGTGGTCGTTATTTGGAGAGTAGGTTGACAGCAGGGAAGTGGCGTTGCGGCCTCTGGTCGTTCCATCACTGCAGCTTTGATGGTCGTTTGCTTTGCTACACAAAAAATGTAGGAAGCACTTAAATGAGGTCCACGTGAAGATGGCCAACTGAGCTTATACTGGTTTAATCCAAAAAGTATGGGACCTCATGTTTTCTTAGCTAGGCAGTAGTTTGAACATCTAGCATTCGGCTGTGTGCATCTCCGTTATTTCTCCTCCATATGTGTATAACTCAAAAACATGTCTGTGTTTACTGAACATTTTTCACTGTCATGTTACATACATCACACAACACTTGAATGGAATTATGTTAGCATGGAATTGTTTTTGCAACATTAAGTAGAGGAAAAAAAAAACATTGTAATCCGCTTGTCATTTGCCATGTATATAACAAGTCCTGGCAAAGTGTGAAGATACAATTATTCTGCCCTTACTGGGAAAGTGCTTCATCAATGGTAGGATTATAAAACTTCTTTGAGATTGGAAATACAACACAGATTTGCGGAAGATGATGTTGGATTTGTTCCCAGTCAGCACTTTGTAAAATTTGGTTGTATGTATAAACAAAGTGGGAAGTTTACTAGAGAAGTTACCATCCAGGGACAGTGGGAAGACATTATAGTATCAGGATAGAAAGCTCAAAATTTAATATGCTGGAAAATAGAAAATGCTCGAGTAACAAATGGCGGAACTATGAGTCGATTATTGCGTATGTATAGAACAGTAAGAAATGGCTGAATACAGTGTACAAGTAGATTGTGCTAAAAGGGAAGCAGTCGTGTAGTTTTATTAGTATAATTTTGGGATACAGACGACTTTTTGATCACTTTTTATTCCGATTTTTGGGGATGTAAAATGAAGTTCGTAATAAAATCTAAATACCAAAATCAGTTTGGGCCTATGATTTACTAATGAGACAGGGAGAAATGAAATTGCATTCCTAGATCCAAAAAGATGTAGGTGAGAACTTACAACAACTACCCATCCGAAAGAGAGTACCTCAACAAACCGTTGTAACGTGAAAGCCACCATCCACTAAGTCTAAAAGAGGATGGTAATGGGGCAATTTTTTAGGTTATGGTGAAGCTGCTCACAAATCTTGAACTTTTCACCAACAGGCATGGGAACCTCCGAAATAGATTCTTATAGGAGGTTCTAGGAATTAAACATTGAAGAAGCATGCAATGCGTATGAAAAGAAGCAGATCCCGCCTTCTTAGTTTCATAGACGTTGAAAAAAGACACGTTTGTCCAACAAGTTTTCCAACCCAAGGGTGGGGGAATGTGTTGGTGAAGGGAGGGAGACATGGATTTCATGCCCCAGCCTCCCCACCTGGTGAATGCCTGAAACCCACAAGGCAAGAACCAATCTGCTCCAGGGGAGACCCAAGCTCTGAACACTGAGCTGCACCGGACAGGATCCAGAATTTTACATGGCCACATACGCATTCATATTTCTGTACTTTATCAGGTTGATATCTAAGCCTTTATTGAAACTTCACGACTTGTTCTGCTGTGACCCAAGCTCCTCAGTCGGCTATTTCCACCCAAGGAAAATTTTTACAGTTTTTACAGTGAAGAAGGATTTTCTACTCTGGAGATTGAATCCTTTTCTCTCCAGTGTTTGGGGCTTTACATGAATAATTTTTCCCCATACTTTTTGTAGGGACCATTTATATAAAATAAATCCATGTGTGTGTCCCCACCCCCCCCTCCCCCAAAAGCGTCTTTTCTTAAGACTAAATAAGTTCAATTTTCTACTAACCTCTGGACCCAAGAAGTATATGAGATCAGAGGAAAAGAATAATACTGAGAGCTCCTTTAGAATCATAAGTACATTAAAATGATCACCAACAATCGAGGAAGATATTAGAAAAATATCCTCATTTCGGGACCAAAATTTAAAAGGGTAACACTGTTTGAGTATCCCCTGTCATTGCAGGAAGGGAGGATCCTTGAGGAAGATTAGTGATAAGTCACCATATCCCACCAAGGAGAATAAAGGAACATGGTTAGCTTGTATGGGCCCATAGGATGTACAAATGTTTATGAAGGACACTGAAACTCATCATCATTGGCTAATTCATGTCACATTGCGGCACCATACGTTTCATAACAGGTGATTTCATTGTGATTTTCCAACTATGTGTTTTCCATAATACTTAAATGTAGAAAGGGGTCAATCTCAGAGTCACCACATACGCTTTAGGTTTTTTTCTATTTCTTCCCTCCATTGTTTTTTTGTTTTAAATTGTTGCTTATCATGTTGCTTTTTTGTTTTTCAAGGGGTTTTGCCAAAATCTCATTTCATATACCTCCTGCATTCAGCTCTTCAGTCTGTATACTCAGAATGGGGCGGGTGGTAGTGTGATTTATTTGAATTGCTAATCATGTGGATCCAGCAGGATGAACATCCCCAGGCCTTTCCTCTCTGTAGTCAAAGAAAGGTATGTTTATGTATAAAGCGTTGTGAGTAGCTGAGAGGTAAAGTTTTTACCTTACGGAACGAGAGGTCCTAAGGTTAAAATCCCTGCAGGAACCAAACCTGAGGATTTGTTTTCTCTTTATCAATTGCACAGAAACTGACTGAGGTTTTCTTTTTAATTTATTTGCACTCTGTTTGCTAATACTAAGACTTAATTGACTAATTACTATGGAGACACTCCAGTTAGCTGCCGTATTTAGAGGAGAGGTGATGTCTGACCAGGATTGTGAGGAGCTCTCAGGCCCTGGTTCATATCACCTGAGACGAGCTGTTAAACAGTGGATCACCAAAAGGAAGCAGCTAAAAAACAAAAAAACAGTTGCAAAATTTTTAATACTAATGAAGGGTGAAAATGTTTATTATTTAATTTGCAAGCTTCAACGTCATTTTACTTACTGGCAAAACCCCTTTAACATGAGGGCTCCAGATCACTTGATTCATTTGGTTTCAGGAGATTATTCCACATTATGTACTTCAACTTCATGGGGTGCAAAAACAATGGAGCAGGCATGTATGCCAGTTTCCTGTTCAGTATAACATGATGTGTTATTGTTTTCTGTAGGTCACTACGTTTCAGCACGATTACCTAAACTCGTGTAGTGGTTTGAGTTGATGTTTTAGTACTTTTAAACATTCTCTATTATTTTAAATTGCACTTGCAGCGCTCATTTTCTGGCGACCAAACACTTTTTCACCTATGGGTTCTTCTGTGGAGTGGGCTCTGTTTTTGAGGCTGAAGTGCAGGGGTTTTTTTTTTTTTTTTTATTGGTGCCATTTTGGGATAGACATTGAATTTTTAAACACTTTTTAATCCAATTTTTGGGGGATGTGAATAAACCCTAATTTAAAAAAAATAAAAAAAAAGGAAATTTTGGCATAGGGAACTTTTTTTTCTTTAACAGTGTTCATCATATGATGTTGTAGATTATAATAGATCTGACCATTATGGATATGCAATAACCAATTATGTGTAGCTTTTTTATTACTGTCAAATGGACAAAAGAAAAGTGTTTAAAATTTTTAGGACGCACAGTCCCAATATGCCAACGCCAGTTTTTTGGTCTATTTTTGCGCGCTAAATGAACTGTCTCGTACACCAAAACTAGGCACATTATATTGCCGGGCATTACACAGTGTAATGGCGTTCAAAAAATTATGCATGTGCGCCCCCGTTCACGCAATGTGCCTAATTAGGCTATGTTCACACGGCGTAATTGCGGGGCGTAAATTTCGCCCCGAATTACGCCGTGTGGACGGGGGCGGGGCGGGAGCGGGGAGTAAGCAGGGCCAGGAACTTCGCCGGCCCATGACTATCATGCTGCGGCGAGTTATCGCCGCTAGAAAGTGAAATGTCAATTATATACCCGCCCGGCGGCTTCGCCGGGGCGGGGAGAGAGGAGACGTAATCCATAGTTCTCTATGAGAAAAACTGTGAATTACCGTAATGAATGGGCGTGTTCGGCCGTAATTGGCGCACTTCGGCGCGTAATTACGGAACGAAATACCGGCCCCATTTTAACGTCGCTTGGTGGGAACATGGCCTTAAGGAGCTTTACATATGTTATGCGCCTGTGTTTTTTGGGGGCCGCATTACATATACTACAACTGATTGCTAAGGTTGCCGCGAGTTGTTGCAATGCACCTTTTTTGAGTGCAACTTGCCTCTTTAGGGCATTAAGTTTTCTATACAAGGCATCCTGACTGCAGATTTTTTGATAAGGATCGGACTTTCTGGCGCACTTTCCATGATTTAATCCGCCTAAAGGCTGCGTGGAAACGCCACTTTTCTGACATGTGCCCTTTAATATATTTTTAATAGGGTCTAATGGTTAAACAGTGGGTTCTGAGCTACCTCTGGTCCTGGATGGTAGTGGGCTGGTGTCAGCTGTAATTGACATGCTGGGCCTCTGCCCCATATTAAAGCTGGCTCATCGAGTGAGTACTTTTCATAGTCCTTACTGGACATTATGTCGTAGGTTTACGTCAAATGGTCGGTTAAGTGGTTTAAAGAATTATCTCTTTAGACAGGGGCTGCCAGTTTGGGGAAGATGAGTGCTGCTGACTTGTGGAGCAGGATCAGTGGTATGCGTGCTATGTTTGTGGCAGTGTCGGACTGTGGTGCTAAGGGCTCACCAGTGGAATTACATTCTGGGAGCCCACCTATGAAAGCCGATTGTGGGGGCCCACCAAACCAGCTACTGTCATTGCCTCTTATACTATTCCTACTTGGCATTTTGCTTCTTTCTCTTGCTTTCAGCCCTCTCCTAAAGATGTATTTTTGCAGTTTAAAAGTAAACTCCAGATCTGCAGGCTCAAGGGGTTCACCAGGGGTTTCCCTGTTAAGCCCTTAGGCTATGTTCACAGGCTTTAAACTGCGGGAACGTAATTACACCCCGCAGTTACGCAGTGTGGCGGTGGCGGGATGGGAGCGGGGGAGGGAGGGCGTGAGGGGCCGGCCCTCGCCGGACCATAGAGAATCACTGCTAGCGGCACATATACGCTTGCTAGAAAGATGACCATGTTCAATTATTCCCGGCACCCGGCGTATCGACGAGAAGGGAGAGTGAGAGTAATCATAGTTTCTCTATGAGAAACTGTGCATTAGTTGTTTACTGGACGGATTCAGCCCGTATTTGGCGCACTCGGCACGTAATTTACGGACTGATTTACGTCCGAACTTAGCCGTGTGACATTAGCCTTATGGTGCTAGCAGTGGTCTTAGATTGTGTTAGTGAGAAAACCTTAAGGGTGTCTAACCATGCTTGTTTTCTCAGAGCCACAGGCAATTTCAGAATCAGCCTTCCTCCTATTCCTGGTCTGGCTTGGTGGGTGGTTTCTATAGCAGTGAAAAAATATAATTTCTATATTCCCAGCTCTTCTAATTGCACTGCATGAGACAGTAGTGTAATTATAATGGCAAAAAAAAAAAAAAATAATTATTACTGATAAATCCACAGTCTGTTTCTCAAGCTGCCACATCCTGTGGTGATGTCATCCCGCTCTTAGATAAGCCATAGAGCAGTGAGAGAAGAGGTGGAGCAGGTTGGTACCAGGAAATGTTTGCATTTCAAGCCAGATAAGAGAGATTTTATCTCCTGACCAGGGAAAAATTAAAGAAATGCATTTGGAAAAAATTTGACTTACAGTTTCCTAACATGTTTGAAAGCTAATCATTATAGAGAGGACAACCCCTTTAATTTTAAGCTATAGGCTTTCTTAAATGGGTTTTGCCATGAAGTTGTGAGGTTCCTAAACCTTTATATGCCAGGGAGAGAATATAAACAAAGCATGCTGAGTCATGAAAGCCTGCAGGGCTGTGAGGAGGGAGGGGGGGTGAGCGAGAGCGAGGGAAGAAGGTGGAGCGGTCTCGCAATATTTACTCAATAATTACATAACAACCGAGTGCGATTCTCTATACAGCCTGATACACTGCACTTTCTCCCCAGCACTTGCAAGTCTCCTTCATGTTCCCTGTCAACAGATAGAAGTTGCAAACACGCAATGCGGGACATATCAGCTCCTATCAGTCGTCCTGGTCGTGTCTAATGTAAACTTTCAGGAAACTAAGGGGGGACTGAGCAATGATGTAAAAAGCTCTCACAGGCTTAATTTTTGTAATCACTATTTTTTAGAAAAAGTGATGAAATACCCATTTTGGAGGATTCCGTATCAACATTATATAGTGGCAAAAACCCCTTTAAAAGATAGTGAGTTCCTTACCTCTTATTGCTCAGAGAGAGGAAGATTAAACTCAGCATGCTGTGTCATGGGGGGAGTGGGAGGAGGGGTGAGCAGAGAGCCAGGGGAGAGGGTGCGTCCGCAATGTTTACTAAATAATTACATTGCAACCAGTGGATTCTTCTATACAAAGACACAGGGTTTTTCTTCCAGTCCCGTCCCTTGCAAGCTCCTTCATGTTCCCTGTCATCAGATAAGAAGTGCAGACAATGCGAAGCGCGGCAGATCAGCTCATGTTCAGTGTCCTGGCCGTGTCTAATGTAAACTGTCAGGAAACTAAGGGCATCTTAGTCAGGCTCCACTTTTTGTAATGACATATATTTATAAAAGTGATTAAATACCCATTTTGGAGGATCCCACGTCAACAATTACATTGTGGCAAAACCCTTTAAAACAGCCTCAGGGTTTATGTTGTGTATACTGTACACTGACTTGTTTACTGTGCGATAAATGAAAAATTTTAAAAAAATATAAAGTTTTTTTTAAAAAAATAGCTGAAGTCAATTTTAAACTAATCTACAGCACTGGAGTGACATGTATTGATGGTGCCAGAATTCGTCTAAAAAAAGAAGACAGTGATTCTGAGTTGTTATTGACCCACGTGATGACACAACGCTTATACTGATCTGTTTTATGGAAAATTTACATTGCTGTTCAATATGGCACCAAACTTTATCTGCAACTTATTGAAATCTCCAGGTGAAAAAAAGTAAATTCAGCACTGAAATCAATACGAGGGCAGACATTGGGGCTTCTGTTCATCAGCTTCATATTAAAGGGGCATTCCAGCAAGGAAAAAAATTATTTCTAAATGGGGCCATGTAGGTTAAAACCAGGGCTGTGGAGGTCGGCAGACAAAGCCCCCGACTCCTCAAATCTCCAAACCTCCGTCTCCTGACTCCCTCATACTACGGGCATGTTTAAGTGTTATCTTTACTGTAAGTAAGGTGGTAAAAATCCGGCTGTTTATCACCTCTATGATACAATTATCAAGATATTTAGGTAGAAACAGGACATGACTAGCAAAACTTGTTAACATTGATTTTGATCTTTTGAACACTTTTGTGTAGAGTTTGAAGAAAAGCTGTATTTGTATCCAAGTCTAGTCTGTACCACATTGGGAATGTAGTAGAAGAGACATGGGATCAGATTGTTGGTCAAGTATGCTTTGAATTGATCCAGAGCCCAGTAGGATTTCAGGCAGTATTGAAACAAAAGGTGAATTTACCCAAATTCTAACAAAATAATAAAATGAACATTTTGATTTTTAGGAGCAAAACAGTAAACAAAGCAGTTACAGGAATGAGATCTGCAGATCTAAGAAGATGCTTAAATACTTGCAAGTCAAATTTTTGTATAAGATAGGTAAGATGACTGTATTAAAATTACAGCGCCTCATGTACAAAGCTGTAGTGGATGGTGAGTATGGAGCCTGAAGTCACAAGTTCAAAACAATGTTAACATTTTGCTTGTCAGTTGTAAAATATATTTATTGGATATGACTTTAGAAAACAAAAAAACTTTAAATATGCCAAAACACTTGCAGGGAACATTCGTGGAGTCTCTGAATTTGTTCTGAGAAATATTATTGCCTCATCAGATCCTGCATACATTGTCCTCACATATGATCTATTATTTCCTCAGGCTACTGAACGGCCTCTCTACACTAAACTTGGGTTGGGGGAACCAAAGCAGTGACCACAGGGACATCTCTTAAATGTCAGGTGTATAAAGGAATTGCCTCAGCCCACTGTCAGCTTGTTGATGAATGGTTGGTCTTCTACTTTCTTTGAAAGCAGGTGAAAAATTTTGCTGAAAATCCGTTCTGCCCTGGAGCAGAAGAATCTTTTCCCCTGGGGCAGCGCTTTGCCTCTCCTTGTTCATCAATTACACCCTCATGTCGACTACAGCGGAAGTTATGGGGAAGGCAGTAGCACGGCTGGGACCCAATTCCTCTTGCTCTTTTGCAATGATCGAACTAACTGGACCAATTATATATATATTTTGGGAGTCGGTCACTTTAAGCGTCTCTAACTCCTGCAAAAAATAGGCACCAACTCCCACTCCACAGCACTGTGTTAAAACAGAAAAAATATTATTCACCTCCCAGATCTCCACTGCTGCCACTCCCCTTTGCTCCTTTGCAATGTCTTGTGTCGAAACAAAAGGGATGATTGAGATCCATTATTCACTGCAGAGTGGATAGCGGGGGGTGGAACCTTTCTTTGTGTTGCAGCACAAGAAACACAGAGGAGCAGAAGAGTAAGTCCTACTGGTGCTTTGGAGCAGCAGGGTAGGGTACAATTTTATTTTCTTTAGTAAACCTTAATCCTGGCTGGCGGACCTCTTCAAATTGTAACTCGTGGCAGAAACATAAGGGTCAGCCTCAGATTTCTGCTGCAGATTCTCGAGCAATCAATGTCTGAATTTTACAGATGAAAATCCCTTAGTGAAACACGTCCTCAATGTGGTGATTCAATAATTTTTTTACAGGACTTGCACACTCTAAATGGCCAAAGCGCCAACAGAAGGTACTACACAGGGCATAAAGAAAAGTAAGGCAGACCCTGGTTAAGTGCATCTAAGGAAAGCCATAGCCATTTCTCTGGCACAAGCTTTTGTTGGATGCTATTATTAATTCTTCACCTTAAAGGGGTTTTGCCATGAAGTTTAAAATTGAAACTTGGGAAGTTGCAAATTGAAATAAACTTTTCACTATTCATTGATTATTAAAAATTCTCATGTTTTTGTTTTAGCTGCTACTTTAGTGATTCCATTGTTTTACGCTCGTCTCCATGGGATACGAACCAGGCTAGATCAGTCTGGTCAGTCATGCTCAGATATCTCCTCTCCTCTCAGGCAGCTATGAGTGTTCAAACCCCAGGTGCTGTCATTATACTCGTCCTCTGTAATCCTTAGTAATTAGTCAAAAAAATAAAAAAGGATACCATCAATGAGGTTGTCATGATAATGAGGAAAAAAACACAGGTTTGGTTCCTGGGCGCGGATTTGGAACCTAGGACCTTGTGCTGTTGAAGCAAAAACATTACCTCTCAGCTACTCACAATGCTTTACATAATCAGACCTTTCTTTGATACTGAGAGGAAAGGCTGGTTGATGTCATCCTGCGGGGTCACTTGATATGCAATTCAAAACAAATCACACACGCCCCCTTCTGAAGCACCAAAGCGCTGAAGACCTGGATACAGAGGTTATGCAAGTAAAATCGTTGGCATAACCACTTAAAGGGGTTGTCTCACTACATTGATTCATTTACTCAGGTCCTGTTTTTCTTGCTTCATTTTGAATTTCTGGGGCGTGGTTTATGGGCTTCTCTAGGCTGGCAATTGAAGCCAGGTCTGTAGCTACAGCGACCAGAACTGGCTGCCTATCATGAGAGATCAAACAGATATGTAGCTAATAGCGACCTGAGGGAGAGGATTTGCAGCTCATTCAAGAGGTGATTATCTAGGAATATGTAGTAACACTATTAATGGACACATGCAAAGTGACTTGTTTTTGCAAGATCTTTAACATTAAAATCTAATCCTTATAGTGAACCAACCCCTTTAAACTTATATATATTAATGCTCAGGACTAATATACTTCACCTGCCTGCATAGAGATTATGTGTTCTTTTCCTAATATCTCCCCTTCTACAGCACTAAACATAATCCAGGCACATTCATTAACACATTTAATTACTGAGTTGATTTTTTTTTTACTTATTTTATTGAAGCTGATAGCACTTAAAAATTACATTTTTCAAAGGGAATAAACTGGTTAACACAGAGAGCTCCACTGATTCAATGGAGATATTTAATCCACCGAGTAGCTATCCAATTGCAGACTAAAAAGCTTTTTACCTAAGAAAAAATCCTATCCTTTCCTTAGCAGTTCGTCCTAAAAGACACATCTCTGAGGCGATGGATACCAGATGAGTTACCAACTCGACAGGGAGGTGGGGACCAATGAACCTCCCTCAGGAACCCATAATCTATGAGCACTTCCCTGATCACCTGCCAAAAAGGGACATTTGACTTTGATATTGATGAATAGTTCAGTGGCTTATTCCCCTCCCCTGTACTTATGAGGGGAAAACACCAAACACCGTTTCAATAAACTGAATTAAAGGGGTTGATTCACTACATTGATTCAATCTTACCTCAGTCCTGTTTTCTTTTGTTTCACTTTGAATTCAGGGGTGGTTTACTGTGCTTACGCTAGGGCTGCAGTAGAGAAGCAGGTCTGTAGCTATAGCAACCTGTTCTGGCAGCCTATCAGTATAGATCAAACAGGTCTGTAGCTATAGCAACCAGTGCTGGTAGGCCTATTCAGGATAGAAAAACAGGTTTGTACGATTATAGCAACCAGTGCTAGGCAGATCTATCATGGATAGATCAAACAGGTCACTGTAGCTATAGGCAAACCAGTGATGGCATCCTATCAGGATAGATCAAACAGGTCTGTAGCTATAGTGACCTGAGGAGCTGAATTGTAGCCCATACAAGAGGGGATATCTAGGAATAGGTAGGACACTGTTTAATGGAACCACATATTGAAAAATGACTTAATTTTTGCAAGATATTTTAACATAAAAAGCAATCCCTTGTAGTGAGACAACCCTTTAACTTAAAATTTGCTGAAGGAGAAAATGGCTAGTGCAAGTTATATTCAAATGCCTCACTCCAATGTTCATCGGAAAAGTGATGGACTAATAAGGGGCCGTTCACCGGCTTATTCTGGGACTGATTCAGCCGTACTGCGCGCCGTATTTGAGCTGCCAGTTACGGCTCTTTCCGTCCCAGTAACTTACGGTATTCCACAGGTTCTCATAGAGTTACAATGGATTCCGTATCTCCTCCCGCTCGGCGATCCGCCACGGGGGGAGAAAGTGACCCTGTTGAATTTATTTATGCCATTTACGGCAGTAGATAATGGACAGTTATGGGCCCCCCCGCTCTGTTGTAATTAACGGATGCGGCTTAATTGCGGGGGCGAAATCAGTCCCGCAATTACGGCCAGCAAAAAGCCTCGATGTGACCAGGCCTAGTCTTCAGAGGTCTCAATAAGATCTAGGTTTGGAGTTTACTCAGTGTTTTAAAGGGAATGTGGTCATCAGAAAACAAGAACTTATTGTATGATGTGTTTTTATGTTAAACACATTTTTAAGACTTTTTGGTTGTGTGTGTTTTTTTATTTTTTATATCGGTATCTATTCTTTAAAAAAAAAAAAAATCCTGCAGTTTTCACTTTGCCACAAGGTGTCTGGCATTCCTGTTCTTAGTGAAAATTCTCAGCAGTCTACCTCCTTATCAGAAACAGGCAGGGATTACACTGAAAGGTGACACAAATGTGTACAAAAAACACGGATCCACTACTCACAATAGGTCCAGTTTCCCCTTCCCTGCACACTGCCTTCTTTCCAGGTCACAGAGCATGCTTAGAATTGCGCTTTCTATAGAAGTTCAATGGGTCTGCTCCTGTCACAGGCTCCTATGTCCATGAAGCTGCTGTAAAAAGCATTCTCCCTAAGGCTGTGTCTACAATTCACAAGCATTACGATCGTATCTTTCGGCGCTTTTTGTTTTTTTAAAGTCGATTGAAGATACGATTGTTCCTTGCCCCCCAGGAACCCCATAGATGGCAATAGAAAGATGATCTGCAGTCTCCCACAGATCATCTTTTCTCTGCTCGTCTTCTGGCGCCGGCCTTATTATACAAAGGGCATCACATCCTTTTTAGCTTGGTGTGTCAAAATTCGTCAAAAAACCAAGATAATCTCGGTGGAGTGTACACTTCGAGAAAAAAAAAAAAAAAATAATTGTATGTATATTTATTGACACATGCCAAATGTGACCACATGTGACTATCTGTGTACACAGGGCTATGAAGACATATATTACCGCCATACAGTAACCATTTAGCAGGTACCATGTTTGTATGTAGTATGCTCTGCAGTAATATAAGTGATTCCCCTGCAGGTACATTTAGTTCTTACAGGAGGAAGTCTTTTATGATCAGATTCGTTAACTTTTCCTTCACTTATCCTTCCAGAACCCAGACCAAAATTAATGACCTTATCCCGGCACGACTCCCATTTTTCTAGTGGGGGATGGGGAGTTCCTTTATATAGGCCCATATTAGATTAGTTTTTAGGCAGCGTAAGTTTTTCTGTTGAACGAAGGGAGCGCTCGCTCTCTGCGGGAGGCCCACAGCTTGTATGTGCGTCAAGAGAGCTCAAACTCTCCTCTCTCATAACCCTATATATCACAGGCTCAGGCTTCTCTCTTCTATCATATAAAACCTAATATATCACAGAGTTAAGCATCTCTTCCTTATCATTTAATCCCTAGTATAGTCTCAGAGCTCAGCTCCTATCCTCTTTCATATAAAACCCTATATATCACAGAGCTCAGCTTTCTCTCCTCTATCATATAACCCTATATCTCACAGAGCTTCAGCTTCTCTTTCCTCTATCATATAATCCTACATATCACAGAGCTCACTTTCTCTATTCTATCATATAACCCTATATATCACAGAGCTCAGCTCTCTCCTCTATCATATAAACCTATATCTCCAAGAGCTCAGCTTCTCTCCACTGATCATATAACCCTATTTTTTACAGAGCTCAGCTTTCTTCCCTCTATCATATAATCCTATACTTCACTGAGCTCACCTTCTCTCTTCTATCATATAACCCTATATATCACCGTGCTCAGCTTCTCTCCTCTATAATATAACCTATATCTCACAGAGCTCACCCTTCTCTCTTCTATCATATAACCTATATATCACAGAGCTCAGCTCCTCTCCTCTTATCATATAACCCTATCTAACACAGAGACACTTCTCTCCCTCTATCATATAACCCTAATATCACAGCTCTGCTCCTCTCCTCTAGTATATAACCCCTATATATCACAGAGCTCACATCTTCACTCTTTATCATATAACCCTATATATCACAGATCTCAGCTCCTCTCCTCTGTCATATAACCCTATATATCACAGAGCTCAGCTGATCTCCTCTATCATATAACCCTATATATATCACAGATTTCAGCTCCTCTCCTCTGTCATATAACCCTATATATCACAGAGCTCAGCTCCTCTCCCCTCCTCTATCCTAAAACCCAATATATCACAAATTCTCAGCTCCTCTCTTCTATCATATAACCCATATATCACAGAGCTAGCTTCTCTCCACTATCATATTAAAAACGCCTATATAATCACATAGGCTCACTCCTCTCCCCTCTATCATATAACCCTATAATATCTACAAGAGCTCATCTTCTCCTCTCCCCTTTATCATATAACCTATATATCAAAGAGCTCACGCTCCTCTCCTCTATCATATAACCCTATCTATCACAGACAGCTCAGCTTCTCCTCCTCTATCAAATACCCATATAGTATTAGAGCTCAGCTTTACTCTCCTCAATCATAATAACCCTAAATATCACAGAGGCTCAGCTCCTCTCCTCTATCATATAACCCTATATATCACAGAGCTCAGCTTCTCTATCATATAACCCTATTATCACAGAGCTCAGCTCCTCTCCCTCTATTCAATGAACCCTATATATCCACAGAGCACAGCTCCTCTCCTCTATCATAACCCTATCTATCACAGAGCTCAGCTTCTCTCCTCTAACAATTAACCCTTTACAACACAGAGCTCAGCTACTCTCCTCTATCATAATCCCTATATACACAGAGCTCCAGCTCCCTACTCCTCTTAACATTATAACCCTGATAAATCACCAGAGCTCAGCTCCTCATCCTCTATCATATAACCCTATAAATCACAGCTCAGCCCTCTCCTCTATTTATAACCTATATACACGAGAGCTCAGCTTCTACTTCCTCTATCATTGATAACCCTATATATCACAGAGCTCAGCTTCTCTCTCTATCATATACCCTAAATAACACAGAGCACAGCTTCTCGTCCCTCTATCATATAACCCTATATACAAGAGCTCTAGCTTCTCTCCCGCCCCATCTATCATATAACGCCTATAAAATACAGAGCTCAGCATCCTCGTCATCTATCATATAATCCTATATAATCACAGAGCTCAGCTCCTCTCCTCTATCATTTAATCCTATATAATACAGACTCAGCTTTCTCCTGTAATCATATAACCCTAAATATCACCAGAGCTCTGCTTCTCCCTCAATCATATAACCTTATATATCCACAGAGCTCACTTCTCTTCCCCCCCTCCTCTATCATATAACCCTATATATCACAGAGCTCAGCTACTCTCCTCTATCATATAACCCAATATAATATCAAAAGAGCTCAGCTTCTCTCCTCTATCATATAACCCAATATATCACAGAGCACAGTCTACTCTCCTCTATCATATAACCCTATATATCACAAGCTCAGCTTCTCCCTCTATCATATATCCCTATATATCACAGAGCTCAGCTTCTCCCTCTATCATATAACCCTATGATAATCAACAATCTCAGCTCCACTACCCCTCTGTCATATAACCCTATATATCACAGATCACAGCTCCTCTCCTCTAGACATATAACCCTATATATCACAGAGCTCAGCTCCTCTCCTCCTATCTAATAACCCATATACACAGAGCACAGCTTCTCTCCTCTATCATATAACACTATATAGTCACAGATTACAGCTCCTCGTCCTCTGTCAAATAACCCTATATATCACAGTGCTCAGCTTCTCTCCTCATCATATAACCCTATATATTACAGACTCAGGCTCCTCTCCTCTATCATATAACCACTATTATCACAGATACCACACCCTCCTCTGTCAATAACCCTAAATATCACAGAGCTCAGCTCCTCTCCTCTATCATATAACCCTATATCTCACAGAGCTCAGCTCCCTCTCCATCTATCATATAACCCTATATATCACAGATCTTCAGCTCCTCTCCTCTGTCCATATAACCCTATAATATCACACAGCTCTCACTCCTCTCCTCTTCATATATCCCTATATATCACGAGAGCTCAGCTACCTCTCCTCTATCATATAACCCCTAATATACACAGAGCTCAGCTCCTCTCCTCTGTCATATAACCCTATAATATTCACAGAGCTCAGCTTCTCTCCCGTCTATCATATAACCCTGATAATATCACAGAGCTTCAGCTCCTCTCCCTCTATCATATAACCCTATATAATTCACAGAGTTCAGCTTCTCTCCTCTATAATAAACCCCTATATATCACAGAGCACAGCTTCGTCACCTCTAATCATATAACCCTATATATCACAGTAGCTCAGTTTCTCTCCTCTGTCATAATAACCCTATATATCACAGAGCACACTTCTCTCCTCTATCATCATAACCCTATATATCACAGAGCTCATCTTTTCACTCCTCTATCATATAACCCAATAATCACCAGAGCTTCACCTCCTCTCCTCGTCATAAAACCCTATATATCACAGAGCTCAGCTTCTCTCCCTCTATCATATAACCGGCTATATATCACAGAGCCCCTCCAGCTCCGCACACTCTATCATATAGCCCTATATATCACAGAGCTCAGCTTCTTCTCCTCTATAAAATTAACCCTATAATATCACAGAGCTCAGTTTCTCTCCCTCTATTATATAACCCTATATATATCACAGAGCTCAGTTTCCTCTCCTCTGTCATATAACCCTATATATCACAAAGAGCTCAGCTTCTCTCCTCTATTGATAAAACCCTATATATCACAGAGCTCAGCTTCTCTCCACAATCATATAACCCTATAAATCATCACCGAGCTCAGCTCCTATCCGCTATCATATAACCCTATATACACAAGCCAGCTCCTCTCTCTCTATCATATAGCCCTATATATCACAGAGCTCAGCTCCTCTCCCTCTATCATATAGCCCTAATAGATAACACAGAAGCTCACTTCTCTCCTCTGTCCAAATGAACCCCTATATATCACAGAGCTCAGCTTCTCTCCTTATCATATAAACCCTATATAACACAGAGCTCAGCTCCTCTCCTCTATCATATAGAACCCTAAATATCACAGAGCTCAGCTACTCACCACTATAATATAACCCTAGATCTCAGAGCTCAGCTCCTCTCCTCTAACATATAACCCTATATATCACAGAGCTCAGCCTTCTCCAATACAGGCTCTCTCCACTATCATATAACCCTATATATCACAGAGCTCCAGCTTCTCTCCACTATCATATTACCCTATATATCACAGAGCTCAGCTTCTCATCCTCTATCATATAAACCCTATATATCACAAGCTCAGCTCCTCTCCTCTATCATATAACCCCTATATATCACATAGCTCAGCTTCTTCTTCCTCTATCATATAAACCCTATATATCACAGAGCTCAGCTCCCTCTCCTCTAATCATATAACCCTATAATAAATCACAGACTCACTCCTCTCCTCTATCATATAACCCTATATATCACAGAGCTCAGCTTTCAACTCCACTACACCATACTAACCCTATATATCACAGAGCTACAGCTCTCTCACTATCATATAACCCTATATATCACAGAGCTCATCTTCTCACGCTCTATCATATAACCTATTATATCACAGAGCTCATCTTCTCGTCCTCTATCATATAACCCTATATATCACAGAGCTCAGCTTCTCCTCCTCTATCATAGTACCCTAATAAAACACAAGCTCAGCTTCTCTCCTCTATCATATAACCCTATATATCACAGGGCTCAGCTTCTCTCCTCTATCATATAACCCTATATATCACAGGGCTCAGCTTCTCTCCTCTATCATATAACCCTATATATCACAGAGCCAGCTTCTCTCCTCTATCATATAACCCTATATATCACAGAGCTCGCTCCTCTCCCTATCATATAACCCTAATATATCACAGAGCTCAGCTTCACTCTATACCATATAACACTATAATATCACAGAGCTCAGCCGTCCTGCTCCACTATCATATAACCCTAATATATCACAGAGCTTCAGCTTCTCTCCTCTATCATATAACCCTATATAATCACAGAGTCAGCTCCTCTCCTCTATCATATAACCCTATATATCACAGAGCTCAGCTCACATACATCCACTACCATATAACCCTATAAATCACAGAGCTCAGCTCCTCTAACATATAAACTCCAATATAACCATGAGCTCAGCCTCCTCTCCACTATCATATAAACCCCCCCCCTATCAAAGACCCACAATCTTAAAAGGAATTGTTCAAATCATAAAACCTTAGATAATATTACAATACAACCTTGCAAAAATAATACATTTTTGGGCAGAGCTTTGCATTCTTCTTACCCCTGTGGAGCAGTTGGGGGAAGAAGTAAGATCATAGCTGCCAAAACCTAATTATTATGTTATCTCTAGATCCGAGTTTTTTCGAGCTCTGCAGTGGACGTTGCCATACTTTGGGTGACATATTGATGGTACAGAGTAAAGCCTTATGTACTACAGCCCAGTGCATATATATAAATCCTGGGCCCTGACAGCAGAGGACTCGGCTCCAGCCCTGGTTCACTGCCCTCATTGTGCAGGATTCTCGCCTCTTTTGTGCCGAGACGTTTAAGCAGGTAGAAAGTCGCTCTCATTTTTCTGCTCCAGCAATTTTCAAGCTCACCTTAGCTACACAATCAGCAGCGTGACAATGCCTCTAGGCTCTCTCCATAAGCCATAGCTTCCTTGACCTATATAAGTTTTCTATGAATTTTTACAGGACTTTAATATTCGGTGCAGGTTTAAAGTGAAATGACACATCCTAATTTATTTCCTTAACACAAATTAAAGGGGTTTCGCGGAGCCACAGGCAGCTTCAGTCTCACACTTCCTGGTCAAGCTGAGTGTCACGAGGGGCGCCGCAGCCCGCATTTTGGGAGCTACGGGTGCACCGTCCCCCGCGTCCCTCAGCACCATGTAACGATTACCTATACCTTGCTGCCTCCTTGCTTTCCCCACGCTGTCCTGGCTGGCAGGTGCGCGCTGCGCCCTCCATAGGGCGCAGTGCAAGGCGTCTCTCTCAAAATTAAAGAGGACAGTCGCCGACAATTGGTTTTGCCCGCCGCTGACCCTATATAAGCGCTCCACCTCCGGAACTACCTTGTCGAATCCATAGCACCTTTACCTATGAGAGGAAGCCTTACTCTATGCCGGTTTGCCTTTCCTGTGTATCAGTCCTGTCTGTCCTTTGAGCTCGAACCTTCGCTGCCTGCCCCGACCTTCTGGCCTGACCCCGACTACAGTCTCAATATAGAAATATTTGACCAGTATTTCAGTTATGCGCTGGTAGCTTCTTAAGGGGCACCAAATCTCAGGGGTTCTACAAGCCCCATTTATACAGCTAATTAAACAATGATGGGCCCTCATAAAACTTTAAACTTTATTAGTCATATTAAAAATTATCCATATCCAGGCATTCGGCTATTCGGGCCGTGATGAACAGCCATAACCATTAATGCCAAATTAGATAGAAGCAAAAGTACTCAGCGTTTCGATGCGACCTCCCGGTCGTTCGGATCAGATCAGTTCATGCCTGAAGAAGGGGGCGGAGCTTACCCCAAAACGTAGCACGCAGGTGTGCCATCTCTGCGCCGTCTCTGCTCGGGACTCTCTGGCGTCTCCAACCTGTATATGGATGAACGAACTTTCCGAACACCGGGAGGTCGCGTTCAAAACGCTGAGTACAATTTGCTTCTATCTATTGCCCTTAATGGTTATTGCTGTTCATTCAACGGAACCCCGAATGCCTGGATATGGATAATTTTTAATATGACTAATAAAGTTTAAAGTTTTATGAGGGCCCATCATTGTTTAATTAGCTGACCCCGACTATGACTTCGTTTACCGTTTCTGTACCGCGTTGCACCTCGGCTGCCTCCGCAAGCAAGCCACGTCAGGAGTAGTGACTCTGGTGAAAAAAACCGGGACCCCACTTAGACCTTCCGCTCCCTTGTGGGGCCCTGTAACCACCGCTTGCGGCGGTCCAGTGCATCCACCACCCCGGCTCATTACACTGAGTTCTATAGCAGTGATTAGCATATCAGCTCTGCTATTCCTGTTATAGTGACAGGAGTGCAAGAGGTTTAAAATCTGTAGTGCACAAAAGCAACAGATCTCTAAGGGTTAAAATTTGTCATTAATTTAGGTAAACAAGCTCTGGTGCTAGAGATTACACTCAGCAGGGAGTGACTCATCATGGTTCAGGGCAGCTGGAGCAATCAGATAATAATAATAATAATAATAATAATCTTTATTTCTATAAGGGCGCCAACTATATCTGCAGCACTTTAACAATTTGGAGGGTAAACGTACAGACAATTACACATTAAAAGTACTTACAAATGAGACACAAGGTGTGAGGGCCCTGCTCGCAAGAGCTTACAATCTATTATGGTGTATGGGAGAGACGAAGGGTAAGAAGTGCTAGATTTACAATGGCCCAGCCATGTGACATAAATATGGAGTGGTTTATCTAGAATTCGGATGGACCTGCCACCCAGACAGTACATCTATATACAGATAAGTGCCGAATTGTAGGGAATGACAGAAATGTGTGCGCTAGAGAGTGGGTGTGGAAGGGGGGTTAACCATAAAGGATTCTGGTAGCTCAGACTGAGAAGATGTATTCTCAGGTACCTCTTAAAACTGTGAGAGTTGTGAATGTGCCTGATCGTCCGTGGTAGCATGTGCCAGAGAACTGGTGCCACACGTGAAATCTTGGAGATGGACATGGGAGGTTCAGATGACTGAGGAATGTAATCTGATATCATCAGCAGAGCGGAGAGCACGGGTAGAGTGGCAGAAAGAGATGAGAGAGGAAATGTAGGAGGTGCACACTGTGGAGAGCTTTAAAGGGTTTAGAGTGATGAGTTTATTTTGTATTCTGTACTGAATGGGCAACCAGTGCAGAGACTGACACAGGGTAGAGGCATCAGTATAGCGGCTGGAAAGAAAGAAGAGCCTGGCTGCTGCTTTTAAGGCAGACTGAAGACAGGAGAGTTTACAGAAAGGAAGACTGATAAGCAAGGAGTCACAGTAGTCAAGACAAGACAGATTAAGAGCAGTAATGGGGAAATTTTGAGTTGTTTTCCAACACATGAGAAAAGGACGGATTCTGGCGATGTTCTTGAGGTGCAGGTGACAGGAGCGGGCAAGGGATTGGATATATGGGGTGAAGGTCAGATCAGAGTCTAGAATAACCCCAAGACATCGAGCCTGCTGCCTAGGTGTTATGGTGGTGCCACACACTGAAACAGAAATAGTAGGGTGGGGTCGGTAAAAAAAAAAAAAAAAAAGAGCAAGGCGAGATGGTCGGTAACCAAGAGAAACTTGTCTACACTAGCAGTAGATAAAATCTCTGTTATTTCCAGAACAAAGCAAAATCAGAACAGCAATGCATTTGGTAATAATCTACATGTTAAAAGCTTTAACTTTAACTATTAGCACAATTAGGAACATCACATGTAACAAGTAGATGTTGCCAAAGTAAAGTTTGGAAAATATATCATGATACAGAGTGATTCACTCAAAAAAGGCCCTAAATATTCTCCTGTTAGGATAAAGCAATCTGAAACCAAAAAAATAATAAACCTCCGCTCCATGTGTTACAAGCGGTGCTGAACGTGATGTCTGTTTTGTGCCAGACACATGTTGACTCGGCGCTCCATGAATCTGAGCTTATTGGCAAGAATATCAAGGGGAACAGCAGCAATTTCATGGTTATCCGGTGCCTACCTTATCGCACTGCCTCAGGGGGATCCCAGCTTGTTGGAAGCTCCTTATACTGAAGAGCACATTGCATATTGGTTTGTTCAGATTGCTTTGTCCTAGAGCGTTATTACAGGATACTAATAAACTCTTTTAGGTGAATCCCCCTGTTTATTTTTTGGAGTTTTTCCTGAGAGCCACAGGCAAAGCTTTTGCTTTGTAAAATGTATTCATGAGTTTTCCCTTACAGGTACATTACTGCTTTCAGGCCCTGGAACCTAAGGCTGCGTCCCCACGGCAGAGGACAAATACCGGTCGGTTTATCCGACCGGCATTTGTCCTGTTTTAGTGCCGTCCCCACGGCCTCGGGAGGGCGGCTTTTCTTTGCGATAAGCGGAGAAAAGTCCTCCCCTTCACATTGATGTGCACATATTCCATCCGAAAACCAGACGGAAGAATGAACATGTTCAATGTTTTTCGGGCGGCCGGCGGTTTGGGGACTGCTGCACTGGTTTTCCATAGAGCCCCGTTGTGCTCGTTTGCAGCCGGTTTTTCAGACAGTCTAAAAAACAGCAAACCGTCTGGAAAACCGGCCACAAAGCCGTGCCGTGGGGACATACCCTAAGGGAGCCTAGAGGTCCCGCTGCCCTTTATGAGGAGCCCAGTACTATAAGTGATAGTTGGGAGCAGGACTGTCATAAGTAATTTCAAGGTTTTGTAGAACTAAAATTTCCGGGTCCCTCATCTATTGCCAGTTCCTACCATGCACTATGCCAGTAGGCCCCCGACCGGAGTACTGCCAATATTGCTGGTTAGGGGTCTCCTGGTACATGTTATCTGCAAGTAATAACTCTCGTCGCTTAGATATTCAACCTTCAGGCTTTGGTGTATAAGTGATCCAGGAGCTATGGGAAAGGAGCTGACAAGGAGAGGGCAAAAAGGCAATCTCAAACCTCTACACACCTATATGGTGCTCTCCCCAAGGAGTGATATTCCCCTTTCTGATCCAGGAGCTACAAATACTATCTCAGGCCAATTAGATCTTTAACCTTTAGGACTCTGTTGCATTAGTGGCTATTTAAAAAAAAACCAAAAAAACAAAACAAGAAACAAAATTTAAAAAAAAAAACCCCCCACCAAAAAAAATACCCTTTACCACCCATTTTTTTAACCCCCAAACCCCCAAAACAAACAAAAAACCCCCAAAAAAACCAAAAAACCCCCCAACAAAAAAAAAAATAAATTTTAAAAACCCGGGGGGGGTTTTCCCCATTTTTAAATAACCTTTTTGCATTTTTCAAAAAAAAAAAACCCCAAAAAAAACCCCCTTAAACCCCAAAAAAAAAAAAAAAAATTTTTAAAAAAAAAAAAAAAATAAAAAAAAAAAAAAAACAAAAATTTTTAAAAAAAATTTTCCCCCATAATAATTTTAAAAAAAACCCCAAAAAAAAAAAAAAAAAAAAAAATTTAAAAAAAAAAAAAAAAAAAAAACCCCCCCAAAAAAAAAAAAACCATTTTTAAAAAATATCCAACTAAAAAGGGGAAAAAAAGGGGGCAAAAAAAAAAAAAAAAAAACCAACTAAAAAATTTTTAAAAAATACAAAAAACACCACAATTAAAATCAAAACCTTTGGGCTTATTATTTAAAAAGGGTTTTTTCAAGACTTTTAAAACACCCCTACAACCTCCCACTGTGTGAAAGACAACCCTTTTTCCCTTTCCCAAAATCTACTTTTCCCCCTTCAAGTTCAGTATTTTCCCCCTGCCCTTTAATTGATCCAATTCTGGATTTAGGCTGCCACCAATCACTGACCACTGTGGTCACGTGCTGCACATGTAGGCATGTGACTTCTGAGGCCATCTTTTGGGCACACTGGAGAGTAATTACAAAGAGCGTCTCTCATCCTGGAGGACCGGTTCTGTCCTGCCTTACATGGACAGTCCCTTAATGTGAATGGGCACAGTGTAATACTTAATTTGCTCCAGGGTGGCACTGCAGGTAATTTATATACTTGTGGCCTGATTTCCAAACAAATTACAGCTTATTGCTAGGGATTCCAGGAGGTGACACCTTATGATCAGTTTATTGTCAAAGGACCTTTAAAACATAGGGTTGTCCAAAGGAGAACTCCTTAAAGTTTAAAAAGGCTAAAGGGGGTTTTTTAAATAAAAATTGGATCCAAAAGCACAAAAAGGATTTTCTCTAAAGAAAATAGTGAATCCAATGTACACATATAGGCTCGGACTGGCCCATAGGAAATAGGGGAAACCCCCGGTGGGCCCCGGAGCATGGCAGACCTGGAGTTGTTTTTTAACTGAATACACATTCTTAGAAGAGGCATACAAGCATAAAAAGAGAGGGAAAGGGGCAAAGGAGAGTATGGTGGCATGACAGTCTTTTTACACAGCGTGGGGGGGGCTCCAAAAAACTCCCCTGTGGGCCCAAAAAACTAAACTTGGGGGCCCCCTGAGTAAACTCCCCTGTGGGCCCTAGCTCCCGGTCCGACCTGTACACAGTACACTTTTGAAAGTGAATTTGGTGGAAAAGGTTTGCCACCATTTCCCAACACTTTCAGGGGAACCTTGGGGTTAGCGTTATGGGCCCTTTTGATGATCACCGTTATCTTTAAAAATTTTTGAGTTTACAGAAGTGATGGGTCCTCCAAAATTCTAGCCTCTATATACAATGGTTTGTGTTAATTGAGTGGGGTTGAGTACACTAAAACTCTTCAAAATTAAGACTTTTCCCCCTAAAATTCCCAGGAACTGGGGGGTGAAAGATATATTGGTTGTCTTAGTAATGGCTCCTTTTTTAAAACCCGTTATCATATAAAAGGGGGGGGGCACCTTCCCCCAACCTCAAACAGTTTCACTCCAAACTCCACATGGTGAAGACCGAAGAGCTGTTGAAGGGAAAACCCGAAACAAAATTGTAGCCCTGAACCAGACTGGGGAAAACTGAATCTGCAATGGGCAGCGGGGAAAAAAATCAACGTGGGGCAATAATTAGAAAGGAAAACATCAAGACCTGATAATCTCCTCGATCTGGGGCTCCACGCAAGACCTCACCCCGTTGGGGTTTCAAAAATGATAAACAAACGGGGAGCAAAAATCCCAGAACCACACGGGGGGACCTAGTGAATGACCTGCAGAGAGTTTCTCTGCAAAGGGACCAGGACGACTGATCCGGGAACATGAAAGAATGAATGGGGCCATGTATCGTGAGATTTTGAGTGCAAACCTCCTTCCATCAGCAAGGGTATTAAAGATAAACGTGGCTGGTCTTTCAGCATGACAAGGGACCCAGCACACCACCAGGGCAAATGAAGGAGTGGCTGCATAAGAAGCATTTAAAGGGGTTCTGGATGGCCTAGTCGGGTCTCCAGATCTTCAACCCCATAGAAAACCCAAAATTGGAGGGAGTTGAAAGTCCGTTTGCCCACGACACCCAAAACATCATTGCTTAGAGGAACTGCAATGGAGGAAATGGGCCAACAACCAGCAACGTGTGTGCCACCCCTTGTGGGACTATACAGAAAAACGTTTGACCTCTGTCATTGCCAACAAAGGAAATAAACAAATATTGAGATAAACTTTGTTATTGACCAATACTGATTTCCCCCATAATTTGGAGATAAATTCTTTCCCAAAATCAAAGACAATGGATTTTCGGGATTTGATTTCTCATGTTGTCTCTCAAGTTAGTCGACCTATGATGTCAATTACAGGCTCGCTCATTTTAAAAGGGAAAACTGCACAATTGGCGGCTGACGAAATACCTTTTTTCCCCACTGTATATAAATAAAACCAAAATATAATATATTGCCTGGTATAATACATATGGATATAATGTATAAATGGAGTATCTAGTAACTTGCTATACAGCGAAGAATTGGTAAAAGACTTTGTTAATTCGTTACAAACAGCTGATTACTCCCTTTTAGGCTAGGTGCTGTGTGTTAAACATTCTTTAACCAACTCCATCACTGTCAGCAAACTAAATTGCAAAATTGTGAATTGTTTTTTTTTGGGGCCAGAATTAGAAATCCATGGTTTCTTCAAAAATACAGTACCATCCCGATCACAGGCTGTGAGTAGTATTGCTGCTAAGCCACACTCACTTCAATGTAGCCAAAATCAATACCAACACAGTGGGGTGCTCCATTGCTTGGTTGCTTCAAACTGAGTGCTTGTTGTGAGAACAGAGTGCGGAGTTACAAACCGGAGTTTAAAACAGGAGAGAAAAACAGGTAAGTAAACAAACCTCTTTTATTTAATACCTCAATCGCTTTAACTTTATTTATTTATTTATTTTTCCCTCTTCATTGCTGTTGCACCGTGATAATGGTCAGCTTCACTGGCAACTTCCAGCAGTGCACAATCTGCCATATGTATGCACTACTGGAGCAAGAGGTCCAGGGTGAATACCGCTGTAGCAGATGTGAGCATGTTACTACTCTGGTAGCTTGCATTTTAGATCTAGAGGAGCAAAATGCAACACTGAGGGCGATTGACAATGAAGAGAAGAGTTTGCTACTCTTGGAGCAAACAGTTAGTTGGCTAAATGTTTAGGGTGGAGTATTGGATCAGCTGGAGGAGCCGTGTAGCTGGGTTAACGTAGACAGGGGGAGCTCTAGGGGTACCAAAAAAGGAAGGCCCGTTTCTCCTCCTGAGATTCCTAGCAAAATTGCCAAGTTGGGTGATAATGCTGGGGAATCAGTCCCCCTGAAATGGCCGCCCTAGGGACATTGCTCTTCCTAGCAGCCGGAAGAGCAGCCCAACTAGTAGTAGGGGGGATGGGAATGCAGGTAAAAAAAAGACAGTTAGTAGTTGTAGGGGATTCTATAATCAGGAAGACGGATAGAATAATTTGTCGCCAGAACCACCTCAAAGGAATGGTTTGCTGTCTCCCTGGTGCCAGGGTTCGGCATTTTGGTGGACCGGGTGGATAATTACTGGGAGGGCGGGGCGATAAACCCGGGCTATCGTGGTCCATATTGGGCCCAAATGAGAATACACGGTAGGTGGAGGATCCTAAAGAATAATTTTAAAGAACTAGGCTAAAAGCTGAAGGGAAGACCCCCCAAAGGGTTGTGTTCTCCTGAAAAACTGCCGGTGCCATGCGCTACTCAGGAAAACAGCGGGAGCTCAGGGAGTTAAATGCATGGCTGAAGTCTTGGTGTAGGACAGAGGGGTTTTGGTTCTTAGAGCACTGGGCTGACTTTTCATTGGGGTACAATCTGTTTTTTCTACAGATAAATTGCACCTGAAGGAAGGGGGTCTGCTGTACTGGGGGAAGAAATTCTAGAAGTGCTGCGGGAGTTTTTAAACTAGGGATGAGGAGGGAGGACAATATAGAAAATGAATGGGTAGATAGGTTAGAAAGTGGGCAGACTATATCAGCGGGTTTGGAGAAGCGGAATGGGGGAGGTTAAATAGACCAGTGGATAAGGAATCCATGTGTTGCAAACCACATTGAAGATATAGGTACCCACAATATTTCATGTAACCTATGCCATCTAAAAAATTGTGTAATAAAAATCACATGCTGTCCACTAAAGGTATAATGTATAATCCCATGCCATCTACCAAAGGAGAGATGTTTAATCAAATGCTGTCATCTGAACAGGTAACGTTTAATCCCGTGCTGTATACTGAACAGGTAACGTTTAATCCCATACTGTATACTGAACAGGTAACGTTTAATCCCATGCTGTATACTGAACAGGTAACATTTAATCCCATGCTGTATACTGAACAGGTAACGTTTAATCCCATTCTGCCTTCTAAACAGGTAACGTTTAATCCCATGCTGTATATTGAACAGGTAACATTTAATCCCATGCTGTATACTGAACAGGAAAACTTTTAAAATCCCATGTGTCAAACAAACGGGTAACGTTTAAATCCCATGCTGTCAACTAAAACAGGTAACTTTTAAAATCCCATGCGTCTACTAAACGGGTTTAACGTTTAATCCCATGCTGTCTACTGAACGGGTAACGTTTTAATCCCATGCTGTCTACAAAAACAGGTACTTTTAACCCCATGCTGTCTACTGAACGGGAAATTTGTATGATCCCATGCCGTCAAAATGAAAATGTTGGATAAAATCCTAAACCGTTGACGGAAATTTGTAAAACTGGAAGGGAACTTAAATGTCTATTCACAAATGCTAAGAATCTTGCAACCAAATTGGGGGAACTTGAGGTGCTTGTTGTAGAGGAGATGATTGATGTGGTGGGTATTGCTGAAACATGGCTGGACTCTTTGCATGATTGGGAAGTCAACATTCAAGGTTTTAATCTATTTAGGAAAGACGGAGCGAACAGGAGGGGAGGAGGAGTTTGTCTGTATGTAAGGAATAATATGAAGGCAAATGTGAGAAGGTAATACAGGGCGAGTAAACTAATGATGTGGGAAAAATTGTGGGTGGAAAAAACAAAGGGGAATAATACAGAAAAAATTATTTTTTTTTGTAATCTATAGACCCCCGAACATCAATGAGGAGATAGAAGAACAGATGCATAATCAAATGGTGCGGGCAGCACAGGCAGGTACAGTGATTATAATGGGTGACTTTAATTTCCCAGGCATTGACTGGAGTCACGGTTCTGCGTCAACTGAAAAGGGAAGGAAGTTCCTCAATCTGTTAGAGGATAATTTTTTTGGGCAGTTTTGTGGGAACCCACTAGAAGTGATGCTCTGTTGGAAACTGGTCATTTCTAACAAAGCAGAACTAGTCGGAGCGGTCACGGTTTCTGAAAATCTTGGTAACCAGTGACCATAGTATAATTCACTTTAGTGTAAACTGGAAAAAAAAAAAAACAGAGCGGGAAGGCAAAAACATTTAATTTTAAAAGGGCCAAATTTTCCTTATTGAGGGATGCAATACAGGACCTAGACTGGGAGCAGCTATTAGCACATGGGGAAATAGAAGCCAAGTGGGGGAGCTTTAAATATACTTGGGAAAATTTATTGCAAAATATATTCCTATGGGTAACAAGTATAGGCGACTAAAAAATAAACCAACATGGCTCCTACCCTCTGTTAAGAGGGCAATAAACAATAAAAAAGGGCATTTAAAAAATAAAGTCAAGGGGTCAGCATCAGCCCTTTTAAAATTATAGAGAGCTTAAGAAAAAAACTGTAAAAAAGTGATAAAAGCAGCTAAAATTCAAATGAAAGGCAAGTGGCCAAGGATAGCAAGACTAACCCCCAAAAAATTCTTTTTAAACATATAAATTCCAAAAAGCCAAGTCAGAGCAAGTAGGACCCTTAAAAACCTGTGATGGGGGGGGTGGTCACTGGGGACCAAGAGAAGGCAGAGGAACTAAATAGGTTCTTCCGCTCAGTATATACTGTCAATGAATTAGGAGTTGAATGGGGGTGGGCCAAGTGCAGAAGCAGCTGGTGCCAGTACTGTTAATACAAACATCTGCTATAAAATTTAAATTTACTCAGTTGTATAAAAAGTCAAAACCAAGTTAAATAAGCTGAATGTGAACAAGGATCCAGGTCCTGATTGCATATACCCAAGAGTTCTTAAAGAGCTCAGCTCGGTTATCTCTGTGCCCCTGTACATGATATTTAGAGATTCCCTGGTGACTGGTATAGTACCAGGAGACTAGCGCAAGGCAAATGTAGTTCCCATCTTCAAAAAAAAGGTTCCAAGTCTTGCCCAGGAAATTATAGACCAGTAAGTTTAACATCTGTTGTGGGAAAAATGTTTGAGGGGGTCATAAGGGACTTTTATACAGGGGGTATGTTGACAAACACAATATAATAAGTGATTGCAGCATGGATTTACTAAGGACAGAAGCTGTCAGACCAATCTGATTCCTTTTTTTGAAGAGGTGAGTAGAATCTGGATAGAGGGGCAGCTGTGGATATTGTGTTTTTAGACTTTGCAAAGGCGTTTGACACTCCCTCATAAGCGTTTGTTGGGTAAACTAGAATCCATTGGGTTTTGAGACAACAGTGTGTAATTTGGATCAAAAACTGGCCCGCAAAATCGTAACCCAGAGAGTGGTGGTAAAAAGATTCCTACTCTGAGTGGTCCCCCGGTGTGGGGTGTGTGCCGCAGGGCTCAGTATTGGGTCCTATCTTATTTTAAAGTATTTATTAATGATATAAAGAAGGGATCGATAGCACCGTCTCGATCTTTGCAGATGACACCAAGCTATGCAGGGTAGGGAACTCTATGGAAGATGCTCATAAATTGCAAGCAAAACCTGGACACACTGAGTGCTTGGGCATCCACTATGGCAAATGGGGTTTAATGTGGATAAATGTAAGGTTCTGCATCTGGGGAGAAATAATCTACAGGCATCATATTTCCCAGGGGGAGAAAACTTGGGGAATCGCTTATTGAAAAGATCTGGGCGTTCTTGTAGATCATAGACTACAGAACAGCACAATGTCAATCAGCTACCTCCTAGCAAGTAAGATTTTTGGTCGTGTATTAAAAGAGGCATGGACTCGCGGGACAAGGAGTAATTCTACCCGCTGTACAAAGCATTGGTGCTCCTCACTTAGAATATGCTGTCCAGTTCTGGACCCCCAGTTTATAGAAGAGATGTAATGGAGCAATAGAGAGTACAAAGACGAGCAACCAAACTTATAAGGGAATGGAGCATCTTAGTTATGAGAGAAAGGGTTAAGTAGAATTGAACTTATTTAGTCTTGAGAAAAGACGGCTTCGGGGGGACATGATTAATTTTTTATAAATATATAAATGGTCCCTACAAAAAGTATGGGGAGAAATTATTTCAAGTGAAGCCCCCTCAAAAAGACAAGAGGACATTCCCTTCGAATAAGAAAAAAAAGGATCAATCTCCAGAGGAGAAGAGCTTCTTCACTGTAAGAACTGTGAATCTGTGGAATAGCTACCTGAGGGGCTGGTCACGGCAGGAACTGTAGAGAGTTTCAAGAAAGGCCCAGATACCTACCTGGGAACTAAAGAATATTAATGCGTACGTAGCCATGTAAAATTCTGGGTCCTGGCTGGTGGGGCTCTGGGGTCAGAGATATTGTTTACACTGGAGCAGATTGGGTTTATGCCTTTTTGGGTCTCAAGGTAATTTAAACCCGGGGTGAGGCAGACATAATGTCCTTTGTCTCTCTCCCTTCACCCACATTTTCCCACCCTTGGTTGAACTTGATGGACACATGTCTTTTTTCAACCGTACAATATTAACATGTAACTATGGACAGCTATGGTGCTTTTTGTGAAAGGGGCCATGTTTTTCTCAATAATGCTCAAATCTCAATAATCTGTATGAAGGTAGCAAGAAAAAAAAAAGCCGATACGGGAATGCCCTCGTAAATTACAGTGGCACACCAAGGGTAATTAAGAAAATGTTACTGTATCTGCTCCCCTGGTCCCGTTGTGCTGATGAAGGAGGCACAACTCTCCGTTAAGCGATATGCCGGTGTCACCCAGTAAGGAGCATGCTGCTGGTTCCACTGTCCTATTCCTTCCAAGCGGAGGAGTCCAGGGGAAAAGGGGAAAAAATCAAGTAAAAAACCCGATAGTTGACCCACTAAAAAAGCAACAGCTATGCGGTTCCAAATTAGCGCAAAAGTCTCCAGTGTTATAAGAAAAGGTAAAAATACCGAAATCTATTGTTCGAAGTTAGCGTTATGTGCAAAATCACACTTCCTCAGACTTCATGTCAAGTCTGAGGAAGGTGATTTTGCACGTAACGCGTAACTTCGACCAATAAATACGGTATTTTTACCTTTTTCTTAAACACTAGAGTCTCTGTGCTAATTTGGAACTGCATAGCTGTTGGCTTTTTAGTGGGTCAACTATGGGTTTTACTTGATTTTACTAAATCTCAATAATGGATGTTGTGGGTGTTGTATGATGATGATGGACCAGACTTTAAGGGGTTGGTGAGCTTTCTAGACAGCCAATGATACAGACTTGAATGGGGGTAATGATTCTTTATTTTGCTAGGAGTGTATAGTCCCATGCATCCTGCTTCTTGCAAGAAGAAATTGAAGACTATGCTGAATTTTTTGCATGAAGGGGCAAACAAAGATAAGACAGAAGTTCCCGAGCCAGCAGGATGCTGAACAAAGCTCGACAATCCGAGGCAGATCATGAACAGCCTCATAATTCCTGTGGGTTTATAGCACATTTTAACTTCTTCGACTTGGTGGGACCTCGAGGGAGAGATTCCAGACGCTCGTCCAGGCCTAATATTCATCGTCTTCCTCTGAGGTAGAGTCGCCGAGATTTAGATCTGTCATTTCCAGTCAAGAAGTAGAAGCTAAATTTTTCTTTGGTTATTACAAATAAGTTCTTCATTTCATTCCATTATTATTTTCACAGAATATCGTCTCCATTTATTCTTTTGTTAGGTTATAGCAGTGATCCCCAAGCACAGCATGATAAAAAGTCATCAGCGATGGCTTCTAAGCTTGTGTGCATGCTAATATTATCTTTCCAAGGTTACTCAGGCAACGTTAATTGGATTACAGAGGTTATTGAATTCTACAGATAGACGGGAATGTCACCTTTAGGTTGCTCTTCGCAAATCAAATATCAAGTTTTAACTTTCATGGAAAAGAATGAGAGAAGTGAGAACATCTCTCCATAAGGAGAGCACCAGTTAAGGTGTGTAGTGTTTTGATTGCCTTTTAGCCCACTACTAAGCGTCTGCATATCACAAGGCATTATGGGTAAGGAGCTGGGAAGCTCACTGCGCCCTCTATTTGGTTTTAAACAAATCCTCAATTACTTCTGATTCACTGAATCTTTGAGAAGCTTGACTAATATTCCTTTTTGCTTCTCAAAGATTCAGTGAATCAGAAGTAAATTGAGGATTTGTTAAAACCAATAGAGGGCGCAGTGAGCTTCCCAGCTCCTTACCCATAATGCCTTGTGATATGGAAAAGATGGAAACCCTAAATCACAGGTGTCAAACTGCGGCCCTCCAGCTGTTGGTAAACTACAACTCCCATCATGAATTTGTTTAATATATTACAGTGGGCATGATGGCAGTTGTAGTTTCCCAACAGCTGGAGGGCCGGCAGTTTGACACCCCTGCCCTAAATGAAGAAATTTGCATTGTAACTGTAATGGGACCGAGGAACCTGGACAGAGATTGACAGACACTGATCCCTAATGCTAGGCCCCACAAAGCTATCCCTGCTTACTTGCCGTTCTGACTCTTTGCTGTTGGCGACAAGTGGTCGAAAGTCCCTTCCTAACTGAGGAGACAGAAGTAACAAAGACCAGGCAGATAAACGCAATATAGAAAGGTCAGACAGGAAGAGGTCAAAACCAGAGAGTAGCAAAGGTACAAAGACGGTAGACAAGAAAACAGAGGTCAAAAAGGTGGACCAAGAGGTAAGTAAGCCAAAGCCAATCCAACAAGAAACACTAGCTCCAGCACAGGACTATCTCCAGCACAGGAAAAGAGGAACTGTGGTCTTAAATAGGGATGCCAGAGTCCAGTTACAGGGCGTGATTGGACCGGTCCTCTGACATCTGGAACACAGAACACAGATAAACAGGCAAGAAAGGTGAGTGGTGCAGGCAGCTGTCACTCATCACTCAAGAAGAACGATCTGCAGCCCTGCCCCAAGCCTCGCAGACAACCAGACGGGTGTGGCAGAGCTGTCAATCACACCCAGACAGTATCAGACCCTGTTCAGACAATGCAAAGCTCCTACAATACATTCATGGCCAAAAGGGGACTCTCTGCCGTACCTTGTCATATGGATGTTACCATATCATAAGGATGATAGTACTAAATATTGGTTATTATTGGTTACAAATTATAATCATAGTGTGTAATCAAAAGAATAACAAATACATGAGCATATACACATACATGTTATTCATGTAGAATAGTAGACCAGTGTCGCTAATATTTAGCTATGTATGCACCTTTAACAGACATTATGCAGCACCTCACATGTGGCAGAGGAGAGGATGGGATTAGGTGTAGCTTTCTTGTTTTGTTGGCCTGTCCTTAACCAATCCTCTTTAGCAGGGGCACAACTACCAGGGTAGCAGACATAGCAGCTGTCATGGGGCCCGGGTCCTTAGGGGGCCTGGGCCCTGTGGCAGCTGCTAGTGCTTCTGCTACCTCGGTAGTTCCACTCCTGCGCCCGCTGGCAATGAACATAACAGTTCGCTGCAGGTGGGGCGGAGATACGGGGCCCAGCGCATTCTGCCTCTGAACACCGGGTCCTCTGTTTTGAGCGTTTTGAGGTAGGACTGCCCAGTCTTAGCAGAGCAGTGCGCCGCTGGAGCTCCGCTCTGCTAATCTTCCTGATAGTGCTTAAGGCCTTAAGCCTTAAGCCTACCAGGAGCCAGCCCACAGTGCTGACATGGGCAGCGCAATGATGTCACATCATTGTGCCACCCGTGTCGAGCACAGAGACTGGCCGGGAGCTGAGCTGGTCACATAGAGGGATCATGGGACAGGTGAGTAAGTTATTTCTTATTTTTTTTAACATTAATGAAGCCTGTCTACACCCTCCCTGCCTACCTACATGGGCCCATATAAGTACCTAAACCCTGCCTACCTACCTATATGGGCCTCTAAAAGTACCTAAACCCTGCCTGCCTACCTATATGACCCCTATACCCTACCTAAACCCTGTCTGCCTATATGGGGACCTATACTCTACCTAAACCCTGCCTGTCTACATATATGGAGCCCTATAGCTACTTAAACTCTGCCTGCCTATATGAGGCCCTATACTCCACCTAAACCCTGCCTGTCTGCCTATATGGGGCCCGTTAGCTACCTAAACCCTGCCTGCCTCTATGGGTCCCTATATCCCTATACGCTACCTAAAGCCTCTGGTCCTAACTTTTGACACCTGCAAGGGGGCTTGGACTCGTCTGCAATGTAGCTCCCCGGTTGATACACCTGACAAGATCCCCTTTGGTGGTAGCTGATGTGCAGGCGAGATACAAGAATGTAAGAAAAATGGATCAAGAGTGGTAGGTCAGAGCAGATCGGGGTCACAGGCAGGAGGTCAGGAGTACAGTCATAAACGTAAAACAGCCAAAAGTCATATCGGAGAATCGTACATGGAAACTAGATCAGTTTTTAGTATAATGCACCAACAATCTCGCAAGGGTCTGGAGGAGAGAGTTTTTAACATGGTGACAGGTTATTTGGCAGGAGATGTGAGGTGGACGATCCTTATAAGGGTGCCAGAGGAGACACACAGAGGAACTAGAGTATGTAAGCAAGTGCGAATACTACCCAACAGGTGCGTTGCAGAGCAGGGAGAAGGCAGCAATACACAAGTGTGCCTGGCACGACTTGTGACCGAAAGTATTATTTATGGGTATGGAGAGGGCCCTGTAAAAAAAAGACATGGAAATAGACAAGAATGCTAAGTGGTCAGCACTCCATCCACACGGCATGTAATAAAATTACGACCTTTTTTGAGTAACTCAGATAAAAGGCAGTCCACAGTGCAGAAACGACACAAGTCTTGCTGACGTGTTTCGGGCGTGTAAGAGCCATTAGACCTAAAAGAGACATGGCCTGAAAAGATGGGGTTTGTGGTCTGTATACAGGGGGGTGGGAGTGGGGGGGGGGACTTAGCAATAGCCCCGTGTGGAAAAGTTCTAGATATGTCTCTCCAGGACATAGGGGCAAATACAGCAGAGCGGTGTTCGGCGTTACAGCAGTGCTTGTCCTCTTCTAGTGGCAATGCCTCAGTTTATGAGATGCAGATACCCCTTTAACTATAAATATATAAATTATTAGTAATACCCAATTACAGTCTCCTTTTGATATTTACATGTATATGTGCTCATTGCTATAAGGAAGATTCTACCAGCAAGTCGTGACTTTTTCTTCTCATAGTACAGGTAGACGCAGTGTTATTCCTTGATGTCAGGTATAAAATTACAGCAGTGCCACGCATAGAGCATTGACTGGCAGCCTGCGCCCTGCAGATTGTGCTCCGGCTCTGCAGAATCAAGATTCCTCCCCGTTGTCACAGAGCAGCGTCAGCCACTTCTAATCTTGGTCTGGTTTCTGCTGATTGCTTAGACATTAGCACCATACTCTGAGCTTCCTTTCCATTTATACTGATGGTACAGTACACGATCATAGACAGATAGACGGTCACAGGGGATCGCTGAGGCTCAGCATGCCAATTATTAAAGGGGTTTTCTCACTACAATGATTAGCTTTCAATATGAAGGGACAGTTAAATGAAGACTTTTTCTAAATACATTGGTCAATAGATTTTACTTTAGTCATGAGATAAGAGTATTGGTTACCTGTATACCAGACGGATAGCTGTTATTGATGGTGAGAGCGGGATGTCTGTTATCTGATTAGATGAGAGCAGGGATGTCTGTTATCTGATTAGATGAGAGCAGGGATGTCTGTTATCTGATTGGCTGAGAGCGGGGATGTCTGTTATCTGATTAGATGAGAGCAGGGATGTCTGTTATCTGATTGGCTGAGAGCGGGGATGTCTGTTATCTGATTAGATGAGAGCAGGGATGTCTGTTATCTGATTAGCTGAGAGCGGGGAGGTCTGTTATCTGATTGGCTGAGAGCAGGGACGTCTGTTATCTGATTAGATGAGAGCAGGGATGTCTGTTATCTGATTGGATGAGAGCGGGGACATCTGTTATCTGATTAGGTGAGAGCTTTGGATGTCTGTTATCTGATTGGGATGAGAGCAGGGATTTTCTGTTTCTGATTAGCTGAGAGCAGGGGATGTCTGTTATTGTTTGGGTGAGAGCGGGGACATCTGTTATCTGATTAGGTGAGAGCTTTGATGTCTGTTATCTGATTAGCTGAGAGCAGGGATGTCTGTTATCTGATTAGCTGAGAGCAGGGATGTCTGTTATCTGATTAGATGAGAGCAGGGATGTCTGTTATCTGATTAGATGAGAGCAGGGATGTCTGTTATCTGATTAGCTGAGATCGGGGACGTCTGTTATCTGATTGGCTGAGAGTGGGAGTTTTGGTATCTAATTGGTGAGGCAGGGGACGTCTGTTATCTGATTGGCTGAGAGGGGGGCGTCTGTTATTTATTGGCTGAGAGCAGGGAGTCGTTATCTGATTAGCTGAGAGCGGGGACTTTCTGTTATCTGTAAGCTTGGAGCAGGGATGTCTGTTATCTGATTGGTTTGAGAGTGGGGACTTCTGTTATCCGATTGGCTGAGAGCGGGGACGTCTGTTATCCGATTGGCTGAGGGCGGGGACATCTGTTAGCCGATAGGCTGAGAGCGGGGACGTCTGCTGTCCGATTGGCTGAGGGCGGAGACGTCTGTTATCCTGATATGGCTGAGAGCAGGGACTTCTGTTATCTGATTGGCGGAGAGCAGGGATGTCTGTTATCTGATTAGCTGAGAGCAGAGGGCAGGGAGTGACGTTACCCCACTGATGTACTGACATGGAAGCAAACTAATTATATCTAACAATATTAGCTCCACTAAACAAAAGGTACATGTGCTGTGAGGACTGAAAAAACATGGTTTTAGCTGTAATTTTGTTAGAAATAACAATCTGGAGTGAAAAGGAATTTTTTTCCAAAAACAAAGTAAATTTAGCTTCTACTTTTATGGCCTTTTTTTTGATGCATGTCTTTGTACAGCCTTGTAAATAATACTAGAAAAAAGGCAAAACAGGGCAATATATTTGATGGCAATGGATCCAATTATTGCAAGGTGCTTACCTGATATTGGTTGAATAAGTGACAACCATGACTATATCGGAAAGAAATAATCAAATGCTACGAGGTCCACTTGATGCAACTGGGAATTGACCACAAAATGTGGAAGTCCAGATTTACGGTAACAAAAATATTAAAAATACAAAGGTAGGGACTGAGCTTCCATGAAAGAAATAGAGATCCCAGTGTAAACAATATAATCCCGGAAAGACATATAAAACTCCCAAATATTGATATGGGACTTTGAGCATTGAAAGTTCTCTTTATCAGGCAACAAATATTTTCAGAATAGTGCCCACTTGTTGCCTTGCCCCCACTGCCTGCAGGGCGGATTGCAGGGCTCCCGTGTCCCTTTCCTGCCCTCTTTAGGAATGAGTGGTGCCGGCGACCTGCACTTTTGGCTTTTGGGCCTATTCGCAGTGCCAGTTCCTGCTCCCATTCTTACCTCTCTCCTTGCTCCCCGCTGTTTCCTGCCACTTTGGGCTAAAGTTAAATTTAAAGGGCCAAACGAGCCAGTGTTTGGGTTTATCTCCAGGCGCTCACCCTATTTAGTCCTGCCTCTTCCCTCATGACTTTCCCAGATCTGTTGTGCCCATGCCTCCTTTGCCTGTCTGTCTCTACCATATACCTGACTTCCTGCTTTCGTTCCTATACCACGTTTTGCCTACTGCCAGTTTTGACCTTCCTGTCTGTCCCTGACTCCGAGCCTTACGATTCTGTACCTCGCTACATCTTGGCTGCCACTACAAGCAAGTCGTGGCAGGGGTAGTGACCTGGGGGTCTAGTCAAACCCACCTTGTGAAAACCAGAGGACTCTTAGACTCCGTTTTCTGACGTGACTTATACCATCACTTGCGGTGGTTCAGTGGATCCACTACGAACAGTTGGATCTGGCCATGATCCTGCCATAATGTCCCTGACGATTATTTGGGATATCATGACGGTTGTAGAAAAATACTAATGGTATGTTCAGCTCACCTGTAAAGATTCAATTCAAGGTGCACGGACATGAGGATAGTGAAGCCAGTATTCCTCCTAACAGAGATGAACATGAAAAATATACCGGTGTCCAGCAACTCCAGAAGAATCGATCCAGTAAGATGAATAAATTGTAAAATTCCAGCTTTATTGGATATCCTTAAAATTTCAAATAGAAAACGACATGGCAGATAGCAAACACACCAACGCGTTTCATATCATGATGGTTGTAGTCCAACAGTGGCAACAAATCGACCAGCAGGTGCAGAAAATCAGCCATCTGACCACCGTGATGCACAAACTTCTTGCTGCTCAGCAACCACCATCATCTCCAGCAGCAACCTCTCCACCTATAGTGCCTGTGATGTCTGTCAGTCTGAAGCTGCATCTCTCCTTGCCAACTAAGTTCGATGGAAGCACAAAAGTCTGTAGGGGTTTCATTACACAGTGTACTATGCATGTGGAACTTACGGCTATTTTTTTTCCCAAAGAGCGCTGCAAGGTGGCATTCGTGATTAGCCTCCTCACCAGGGAGGCATGGGCTACTTCCATTTGGGAAAGAGATGATCCTTTAAAGAGAACCTGTCACATAGTTTATGCCCCCCTTGCTGAGGGCAGCACAAGCTAGTGTCAGGCATGCTGTTTCCAGCGCTGTGTCCCTTATTCTGTAAGATGCTGGAGTTTTCGTGTATTTAACGATCAAATCTGCAGTTTTCAGTCAGAAGAGTCATTCGAAGTGTCCTTCAGAGTGTCAGTTTTTTTCAAACCCGGCCAATCGGAGGCTAGCCCCGCCCACCTCAACTGAGAAACCTATTACTTTGAATAGGTAGAAACATGTGAATAACTGTCAGTGGGCGGAGCTAGCCTTTGGTGGGCGGGGATAACACCTACTCATGAATAAGAGTGGGTAAATGCTCTAAAACTGCTGCATCTTACAGAATAAGGGACACAGCGCTGGAAACAGCAGGTCTGACACTGGCTTGTGCTGTCCCCAGCAAGGGGGGCATAATCTATGTGACAGGTTCCCTTTAATTGCTAACCTCCATGCATTCCTGGATGAATGTGAATATCTTTGAAGAACCCGCTTGTGCGTCTACCGCTGCTACTGCTCTGCTAGACCTACGCCAAGGGGATTCCTCAGTTGGGCAATATGCAATAGAGTTTCGTACTCTTACCTCAGAATTATCGTGGAATAACGAGGCCCTTGTCACCATGTTATGGAGGGACCTTGTGGGCAGAATAAAGGACAAGCTTGCCGGTCGAGACCTTCCATCAACTCTGAGTCACCTCATCCGTCTTGCCGCCTGAATTGACATTTGGTATACCGAAAGACAGAAGGAGATCTGCCATGAATGTGTACCTGTCCAGCCTTGCTGTCTTCCTTGTCTTGCTCCGGTGTTTCAAAGGACTCCATTGCCTCCACAAATGGCTTCTTTGGATGAACCTTTGCAAGTGGACAGTACCCACTTGTCACAACAAGAATGGTCCTGTGGATGACAACAGAATATTTGTCTCTACTGAAAAGTTCTGTATGGACTGTCCTTTTGCGTCCGGGAAACTCTAGCACCCAGGATATGTGGGAGAGACATCCCTAGGTGTGAATACTACTTCTCCACGTTTGACCATGCCGGTCTAACATGGCACCTCGTAAGGTGTCATATTCCAAGCTTGCGGTGGCCCCTGGTCCTCTATAACCCTTAGATTGGGTATGAATCCTGACGCAGTGCCCCGCCTTGGTGGATTCTGGATCAGCCGTGAATTTCATTGAAGCATTTCCGGCATTCCTCCATTAACGGCGAGTGCCTGAGTGACTCCATTCTGTTCAATACCAAACTTGTGAGTCATCAAGTAGGGGCATTGCATAAGGCGAAATCTACTTGGAAGGGAGAGAAATTTGGACCGCACATCCTCACAATATACGTTGATCTAATGCTTCTCATAAAAAAATTACAAAAAATGAACAGGAGGTTCTTAGTATAATTTTTGATCAAACAGCATAGGCTTACTTGCCATTTCACAGCGACCTCTTTAAAGTGGGTCCCTACGCAAATGGATGTAGTACTACATGGTGACCACCGCCGCAGCAACAGCCACACCAGTGAGGAGCACAGCCCAGTGGTCCAATGGCACCACTGCCGTCAGACCTAGCCCTCCTCTCCCCCACCCCCTCGGTTCTGGGCTGCACCACCATACAAGCATAGCATCACAACAGCATTGGCCGCCACACAGCACCACCACCAAAAAAGGAAAGGATCACTACCGCTTACCCCTTCTTGGGCTCCCTGCAAACAGACTGAAATGAGCAGGGCATTAACCACCATACAGAGAAAGAGGGAAAAAAAAGCAAGAGGCAGAGTGTATGAGGCTTGTACAGTAGATGAAGGGATTGTATCCAGAATTAGCACCATTGGTGGGCCCTATATTAAATTCCACTGGTGGGCCCCAGATTCAATTCCAGTGGTATTTTCCATAATCACCTCCATTAATGGGCCCTCAGAATTAAATTTCACTGGTGGGTCCCAGATTTAACACTACTGGTGATCCCCATATTCAACTCCAGTGGTGGCCAAAGATTCAACTCCATTAATGGGCCCCAGAATTAAAGGGGTTGTCTCACTACATTGATTCATGTTACCTCAGTCCTGTTTTCTTGGTTTCACTTTGAATTAGGGCGATTTACCTGGCTTACATTAGGCTGCCAGTAGGGACGTCAGGTCTGATAGCTCTAGCCGACCTGTGCTGGAAAGTCCTATCGTGAGAGATTGAACAGGTCTGTGCTTGTAGCTATAGCTAACCGTGCTTTGCAGCCTATCAGGAGTTAGAACAACACATCTGTAGCTTACTGTGACTGAGGAGATGATGCAGCCCATACAAGAGGGGACTATTATGAAATAGTCGGACAATGTTAATGGACAAATATTGCAAAGTGACTTGTTTTTGGAAGATCTTTAACATAAAAAGCAGCAATCCTTGTAGTGAGACAACCCCTTTAAATTCCACTGGTGGGCCACAGATTCAACTCCAGTGGTGTGCTCTAGAATCAACTTCATTAATGGGCCCCAAGAATTGAATTTTACTCGCTCTATTCACCCCAGTCTGACACTGCTCTAAAGCGGCCACACCTTTAAAAAACTTAAAGGGGTTGACTCACTACATGATTCCTCTCACCTCATTCCTGTTTTCTTGGTTTCAGTTTGAAATTCAAGGGCTGTGGTTTACTGGCTTCCACTAGGCTGCAGTTGAAGCCAGGTCTTGTAGCTATAGAAAACCAGGGGCTGGCAGCCTAATCAGGAGAGATAGAAAACAGGTCTGTAGGCTATTAGTGACCTGACGGAGCTGATGCAGCCCATACAAGAGGTGATATTTAGAATAGGTTTTAGGACAATGTTAATGGACACAGTATTTGCAAAGTGACTGTTTTGGCAAGATCCTTTAACATAAAAAGCAGCAATCCTTGTAGTGAGACAACCCCTTTAACAACTTTTACAGGAGTCTGGGAGAGTTGCAAATTGTACTGTACCAGCACCTAAACAATGGCTCTGCTTTCCTCCTCGCTGCGCCACTGCCCTCCCCTACTATATAAAATATTGGTATCTCCTTATATGAGATACCAATATTATATATATAGTTCTTTGGGCCCCAACAGGCAGGTCCTAGGTCTGAAAGCTACCCTCACCTCCTGCTACACCTCTGAATTTCTACTGATATCAATCATTTCTATCAATGGCCTCAATAAGTCGCACTATCTTGACGTGGCAATTTATGCCATGCCTGCTACCCTGGTGGCCATGTGAGCTGCGTGTGGAAATGATTCTTACCTCCAGGTGGCAAGTGATCTTCAGAAACTGTGTTTGTCGATCCTGAAAGGTATCGCCTTTTTCCACCACCACAACACTAAGTCAACCTCTTCCTACCAAAACAAACCCTTTTACATATTAACAAATTTACCTTCCTGCCGACACTTTCCTGCAAGACTATTGTGAGACTTGTTTCTTTCTTTAACACTTTCCACGTGTTTAAAGAAAATCTAATTGTATTTTCACTATGGCCTCGTATTTCCTATATACAGCCATTGCTGGTCTCATAGAAATCTTCTCTTACATGACAAGGAATCCCTGCAGGAATTCTGGCTTCAAACAGTTTGTGCGGCGTTGCTTAGATCAAGGCCGTGTCTGCAATGCTGTGAGTCTCAGTCTGCTCTTCTCTCTGTTATGCTCTAATTCGCCGCTACCTGCTCAGTAGACAAAAGGAAACCGAAATGTTCAAAGCTTTATTTTTCTGGATTTTGGCCAATTTCTCGTTTATATTAATTCTTATCTGCTTAATCACAGCCCGTCCAGGATGGCACTTGTCTTTACCCCGAAAATCATGTTTACCGTGACTCGTGCATTTGAAGTATAAGTTGCTTTCTCTTAAAAAGACCCGTAGGGTAAAGACAAGGTGTATTTTTATGGGTCATATAATGTATTCTAAAATTTTTAACAAACTTTGGAGTAAAACTTGGAACATAAGTTGCATTCAAATGTTACTTCTCTGGTGTCACTCTCACAGCGCTCCTACACTACTCACAAAAAATGAGGGGTATTTGGCTTTTGGTTGAAATTTCGGGATGAACATAAAGGGCCAAATGTATGAACCTGTTTAGGTCTAAAACTCACTTTTTTGCCCATGTTAACCTAGAAGAGTGAGTTTTAGACCTAAACAGGTTCATACATGTGGCCCAAAATGTCTTGAGTTTTTTTAAATGCACCAATTGAGCCGATCTCTTCCCTTTAGATGCACTTGTCCAACTGTTCAGTGTTTCATTATTTTTGTATAGCTTGCTGATCTCTAACAAGGAGCTGAATGGCAAAATTCCCAGCAGCTGTTTAATTCCTGAGTTGCCCAATAAATTTAGGGTGTCAATTTGAATTGGGATTTAAACCGTCCTCCTCATCCTGCTGTTCACATTGTGACATCATGAGACCAAGTCAATATCTTACGATCGATCAACAGTATCTTGCCATTTCGAGGCTCCAAGCAGGTCACTCTCAGACGGAAGTGGCCAACGAGCTTAAAGGGGTTGTCTCATCTCAAAGTTTCATAGGATGCATGAATGAAATAATGCTGCTTTGCTCTGTCACTTCCTGGTCAAGCTGTCTGTAATTAGGATATGAGCTCCGTGTATTCAGACTTAGAATAGAATTAGATAAATCTCATGTTGTCTAGACCAGGGAAGCTTCTGAGTTAAAGTAAAAAGCAGTAATTACTGGCTTTTGTCTGAAAGATCAGATAACAAACAAGCTCTCACTGTCCGAAGTTGTGAGCTGCCTACCTGTGTGATGACGTCACTCCCTGCTATCAGATAGAACAAGGGAAGAGAAGTAAACAGGTCGGTCACTTGGGGAACCAGAGAGAGCACAGAAAGTAATAAAATCACTTGTAGCTCCTTAACAAAAAAAAATGAACAACGCAATATATTTGGAAAACATCTTTATTTAGTGTTCCCAACATGTTGAAAGCAAATCTTTGTAGTGAGACAACCCCTTTAAAGTGTCACAGAGTGTCATCCGCAGGTTGTATCAGAGATACAGGGAGACTGGAAGAGTCACAGAAAGGCAAAGAAGTGAACATCTTTTGTCTCCATCACACACTGATGACCACTTTATTGTAACCAATGCCCTGCTGAACATGATGATGAATGCTGCACAACTCCAGGCAGGTTTAAGGGAGGTGAGAGGCACCAAGTGTCACGTCAGAGCATCCGTAGCCATTAACATCAGTGTGGTCTGTATGCCAGGCAAGGGTACCTGACCTGGCTGATGCATAGCGCTGTTCTTAATGTCTCAGCATTGTTGGCGGCCATCATTTTTGCTCATAGTGGATCAACTTTTATCACTGAACAGCACTTAGGACCACTGGTCCCTCGTTCAGTGTAGATACTCAATGGCCCGTGTAATACAATGATGCACACAGACCCCGCTGATGTAAGCAGTTACTGACGTGTATACAGGTGTCTCTAGGTTACTGTCCATATGTCCCTTCCTGATTAGACAGAGAGCAGGGAATGAAGTCACCATGTTTGGAAGGTGCAGAGTCTTTATCTTTAACAAGATTAGATTGTTTAATTGCTTACCTCCAATAAGCAATTGTTCTCAATCCTTGGAGTCTGTATTTTGATAAGTCACAGCTTAAATCTTCCACTCATATGTCACTGTAATGCTCTGCTAGTTTTAGAGCTAAATATGGTAATCACTGCTATAAAACCAGCCACAGTCTAACCAGACAATATGAATCTGAAGTTGCCTGTAAAAAAAAACCCCTTTAACTCCCTGGACCTCTATAGTTTGTGGAGCCCACAAGACCAATACCTCTGCCATTAAGACAAATGTGACCTTGAAGTTGGATGGTAGAAGGTTGTTTGGAAAAAATTGTAACGTGCCAGGGTCGCAGAGGAGAGGATGGGAAGTGGTAGTTTGGTGTCACGGTGGCTAGACACCCAATCCTCTCTTGTTCTCCTTGACACTGTTACAGTGCATAGCGGGTCTGCTTGTTCAGTAGTAGGTGGTGTTCCTCCAGTGTTCCCCTGGGACACACTCTGTAGATAGGCCTACCTGTCCAGATGGTGGTTTAGGTGTCCTTGATGTTGTCAGTAGAATAATAGACAAGAGGCAAGGTGGTATAACACAAACAGTTCTTTACTCCAGGCTAGATGTTACATCCCAAGACATGTCTGTAAAGCCTGGAGCAGAGGTGGCAGGTCTTCTAACTTTCTAGGTGTAACTCACTAACTGCTTAACTGCCTAACTCCTCCCACATGGGTACCTTTATTTATAACCTCTGGCCACACCCTAGTTGCTTAAGTAGCCATCACTCTGTTTCAGGCTTACACAGCATATCAGCATCAAACTTAGCATTATACTGACAAATTATATTGCACATAATAAACAACGGCTTTCATAGTAAATAGTATCATGAGGCACAAATAAAATAAGGAGTGTACACTCCTGGACACTACAAAATGCAGTTACATTTATATGTTTTCAGTACACTTTAGATTGAATTTGCCTACCAAATCTTCCCTGGCAATGCAGAGATCCATAAGTCTCTTCTCCTTGACCGTTCCTGCAACCGGCTACAAGAACCAGGGTCCAGGTACCAAAATTGTGGCCCACCCTAAATACGTGTGCGTTATATCTTTCCATGTTCCTGGTTGAGAGTTGATCCTGCAAGCAGACCTCCATGGGTTTCCAGATTGGCAGGGCTGGTTCCTTCTAGGGTATAAGCTGGATGTTATCTTTTCACTCCTTTAGTAAAGAAAAAATGACTCTGTAGATTAAAACCAAAATCGCTCACCACTTTATCTGTCCAAATCACACGAGATTCCTATGAGTTACTGCCTGTGGAGGAACACAGCTGACAACAGGAATGATGGGAGAGAATATTAAGCCTCCAACCTGACCTTGTTATCTCCAAGGAGGACATGTGTGACAATCACGGAGATTTATGGAATGTAAAGAAGGTTCGTTTTATCTTCTCCTCTTTGTTGACACTACGAGAAGTGCTGAGATCAGTTATTTTCTATGTAATGGAACAGAAGAAGGGAAGGGAGTTAACTATTGTTTAAGTTTTGAGTAACATAAGAGAAATGTACTAGTTTAGTTCAACCAAAAAGCCTTTCCCCATCCATACAACTCATTTTTAATTTTTCCATTGGGTGTAAGGAAAAAAATGCAGCAACTCCGCAAATAATCATGATTAATGTTTTCCTACTATTCAATGTCTACAGTGAGCATATCCTGCAGTCATAATTTCTTCCAGCTGTTCCTTAATTCTTGATGACGTAGTATACATTTATATTTACTATCTTGCCATAGGCAAACTTAGACTCTATCAGTTCTCAATCTATAAAGCACTAAAACGTAACTTTTATTATGTATAACTCTTAACCACTATACACAAACTATTATAAAACCTGATTTCTAACCTCTCAATTTTATCCCTTTCTAATTGTGAAGGAAAACTCTTTTCTATTATTCAAGTCTGGTGGAACCCCACCTGATTAACAAGGGAATCTATTATACAGTGATTACTAACTCCCAATAAGGGATCCAAAACTCCACTTGGCAAGTCATCCCTAATCCGATGGGGGTATAAAACATATAAGGTGAGAATTCACAAATTAAAATGTCATGCCTGACCTCCCCAACATGTTTCACCAACTAACTGGCTTCATCAGGGGATAGAGGTCTGGTTATATACATTTAGCACAATTGTAAGAATAAGTTAACCTACTGATGATGACTATTCTTTGACTAGAGAGAGGAAAGGCCTGGTGATGTCATCCTGCAGGGTCACATGATCTGCAATTCAAACAAATCACACACGCCCCCTTCTGAGCACACAGAGCTGAAGAGCTGGATGCAGGAGGTATGAAATGAGATGGTGGCAAAACCCCTTTAATGATTCAGTGAGTCAGAAGCAAATTGAAGATTTGTTGCATCCTTCTCAGCTCCTTTCCCATAGTGCCTTGTGATATACAGATGCTTTGTGGAGGGTGAAAAGGCAATCTCAAAACTCCACACACATATATGGTGCTCTCCCCAAGGAGAAATGTTCCCCTTCCTGAGCCACTCATTGCCTCCCGCTCAGCCATCAAGTAAACTCTGCACTGATGAGGGGCAAAAGGCTGAAACAGCTGTATGCAGGTGAGTGATACTGGCTTGGCTAATATAATCTTTTGCTTCTTAAAGTTTCAGTGAGTCAGAAGCAAATTGAAGATTTGTTACGTCCAATAGAGGGCACTCGAGCTTCTCAGCATGACTGTGTTTTTTGTCACTGTTTTGTTAAAAACCACGGTCGCTTCTGTTTTTTTTTTGCCATCGCCCCAAACCACTGCTACATGCATGTGCTTTACTTTTATACTTACTAAGTACTGTCATTTTGAAAACTAAAGCCTCAAACATATAAATAGTTTTACTATAAGGCCTTAACCCACTACCATAATTTAAAATACATGTATGTCATAAGGGGGTGTGAATAAGGGGGTGTGAAGCGGGCTCACCTCATATGTGGCTGTTAGTTCGAGCCTGCATCTACTGCTAGCAGGTCTGATGGAAGATAATCCTGACATTTAGACCCTTTAGATGCTGCAGTAAATGTGGTATCTAAGGGATTAAGAAATGGTGCTGTGTGCTATTTTGTTGCTCCATTAGCCTCCACCCCCATATCTATCTATCTATCTATCTATCTATCTATCTATCTATCTATCTATCATAACTATCCTATCGATCTATCTTCTAAACTATCTATCTATCTAGTCTCATATCTTCTAATCTATCTCATATCTATCTATCTATCTATCTATCTCATATCAATCTATATCATAACAATCTATCTATCTATCTATCATATCTCATATCTATCTCATATCTATTTATCTCATAGTTGCCAACTTTTGAAAATGAAAAAGCAGGAGATCTTAGTGGGCACCGCACGTAGCGCGCCGCGGCAAAAATTTGCATGGGCACGCCCATCTTGTCGGTATACCACGCCCCTTCAAAAAGCCACACCCACTCCACCTAACCTGCATAACGGCTTGGAAGAAGCCAGGTAATGCCCTTATAGCCAGGTAGTAATACCCCCCATAAGCAGGTATCCCCTTACAGGCAGTAGATGCCCCCCTTGTAGCCAAGTAGATGCCCCCTCTGTAGCCATGTAGTGCCCCCCTTTGTTAAGCCAGGAGGTGCCCCCATTGTTTGCCAGGTAGTGCACCCCATTGTTTGCCAGGTCATGCCCCCCTCTGTTGGCAGGTTGATGCCCCCTCTGTTGCAGGTAGATGTCCCCCCCTCTGTTGCCAGGTAGTGGTCCCCATAGATTTGCTAGGTAAAGCCCCATTGTTTGCCAGGTAGTGTGCCCTCATTGTTGCCAGGTAAGTGCCCCCTCTGTTTTGGCCATGTTAGATGTCCCCTCTGTTTGCCAGGTAAGTGCCCCCATTGTTGCCAATCTTGTGTGCCCCCCTCTGTTGCCAGGTAGATTTCCCCTCTGTTGCCAGTAGATGCCGCCCTCTGTTGCCAGTAAGTGCCCCCCACTGTGCCAGGTGATGTCCCCTCTGTTGCCAGTAGATCCCACCTCTTTGCCAGTAGATGCCCCCTCTGTTGCCAGGTAAGTGCCACCCCCCCCCCACCCCCCCCCCCCCGCCCGCCCCCCCATTGTTTGCCAGTATGCCCCCCATTGTTTGCCAGGTAGGTGCCCCCATTGTTTGCCAGGTAGATGTCCCCCTCTGTTGCCAGGTAGTGCCCCTCTGTTTGCCAGGAGATTCCCCTCTGTTGCCAGGAGATGCCCCCTCTGTTGCCAGGTAGATGCCCCCTCTGTTTGCCAATGTAGTGCCCCCATTGTTGCCAGGTAGTTGCCCCTCATTTGGGTTTGCCAGGTAGTGCCCCCATTGGTTTGCCAGGTAGTGCCCCATTGTTTGCCAGGTAGCTGCCCCCATTGGTTCCAGGTAGATGTCCCCTCTGTTGCCAGGTAGATGCCCCCTCTGTTTGCCAGGAGATGCCCCCTCGTATGCAGGTAGTGCCCCTCTTTGCCAGGTAGTGCCCCCATTGTTTCCAGGTAATGTCCCCCTCTGTTGCCAGGAGAGGTCCCCTCTGTTGCCAGGCAGAGCCCCCATATACTAATAAAAATAAAATAATAAAATCCACTTACCTCACCAGGCTCCTGCAGCGCGGCCAGCTCCCTGCCCGATCTCTTCAGCGGGCGCAGGGGGAATTGAGATAACAGCCGCGCGTCACTCCCCTGCAGCAGCGCGACACTTCCCCCTTGCGCCGCTGACCCTGTATGTCCGGCGCACACACCGGCGCCGTACATACATGGGGAGGATGGAGGGCGATCCTCCTGCCTCCTCCCCGCACAGTGAGACCGGCGGGCCGGGGTGACGGCTCGCTGCGGCCGCTTCAACCCGCCTGTTAGGAGCGTTCCGGCGGCGCAAAGAGTAGCCGCCAGCGCTACTCTGCGCCGCGGTAATTTAAAGGACCCCCGCCGCCTGCAGCGGAGAATTTCAACTCCCCCGGGGGGGGACCCCCAATAGCGGGACCCCCCCCCCCCCCGGCCAAAAACGGAGAGTTGGCATGTAAGATTTATCTATCTATCAATCCCCCTCCCACCCACATACGAATATCCCCCCTCCACCCACGATACAATATCCCCTCCACCCACATACAATATCCCCCGTCCACCCACATACAATATCCCCCTCCACCCAACATACAATATCCCCCTCCACCCACATACAATATCCCCCTCCACCCACATAACAATATCCCCCTCCACCCACATACAGATATCCCCCTCCACCCACATACTATATCCCCCTCCAACCGAATTACAATATCCCCTCCACCCACATACAATATCCCCCTCCAACCACATACAATATCCCCCTGCCACCCAGCATAGCAATATCCCCCCTCACCCACATACAATATCCCCCTCCACCCACAGTACAATATCCCCTCCACCCACATACAATATCCCCTCCACCCACATACAATATCCCTCTCCACCCACATACACTATCCCCTCCACCCACATACAATATCCCCCTCCACTTACAATATCCCCTCCACCCACATACAAAATCCCCCTCCACCCACAACATATCCCCCTCCACCCACATACACTATCCCCCTCCACCCACATACACTATCCCTACACCCACATACAATATCCCCCACCCCCACATACAATATCCTCCCTCCACCCACATACAATATCCCCCTCCACCCACATACAATATCCCCCTCCACACACAACAATACCCCCTCCACCCGTCATACAATATCCCCCTCCACTGCCATACAATATCCGCTTTCCACCACATACACTATCCCCCTCCACCGCACATACAATATCCCCTCCACCCACAATACAATAATCCCCCTCCATCCACATACAATATCCCCCCGGCACCCACATACAATATCCCCTCCACCCACATACACTATCCCCTCCACCACAAACAATATCCCCGCTCCACCCACATACAATATCTCCCTCCACCCACATACAATATCCCCCTCCACGCCAATACAATACTCCCCTCCACCCAACATACAATATCCCCCTCCACCCACATACAATAACCCCCCACCACCCATCATACACTATCCCCTCCACCCACATACAATATCCCCCTCCACCCACATACATGATCCCCCTCCTCCCCACATCCAATATCCCCCTCCCCCCGCATACAATAGCCCCCTCTACCCACATACAATATCCCCCTCCACCCATATACAATATCCCCCTTCCACTCACATACAATATCCCCCTCCACCCACATACAATATCCCCCTCCCCCCACATACAATATCTCCTCCACCCACATACAATATCCCCCTCCACCCACATACACTATCCACTCCACCCACATACAATATCCCCCTCCCACCCACCTACAATATCCCCCTCCTCCCACATACAATATCCTCCCTCCACTCACATACAATAACCCCTCCACTCACATACAATAACACCCTCCACCCAATACCATAACCCCCACCACCCACATACAATATCCCCTCCACCCACATACAATATCCCCAACCCCCCACATACAATATCCCCCTCCACCCCATTACAATATCCCCTCCACCCACATACAATATCCGCTCCCCCCCCACATACAATATCTCCCTTCCAACCCCACCCACATACACAATCCCCCTCCACCTAAACAACCCACATACAATATCCCCCTCCAACCACATACAATATCCCCCCCACCCACATACAATATCCCCCTCCACCCACATACTATATACCCCTCTCCACCCATACAATATCCCCCTCCACCAACATACATTATCCCCCTCCACCCACGATACAATACCCCCTCCACCCACACACGACTATCCACCCTCCACCCAACATACTATGATCCCCCTCCACCCACATACAATAGTCCCTCCACTCCACATACATATCCCCCTACCACCGCACATACAATATTCCCCTCCACCCACATACAATATCCCCCTCCACCCACATAAATATCCCCCCCACACACATACAAAATCCCCTCCACACATACAATATCCCCCACCCACTATACCCACAAACAAAATCCCCTCCACCCACATACAATATCCCCCTCCACCCACATACCAATATCCCCCCACCCACCTAACCATAACCCCCCTCCACCCACTTACAATATCCCCCACTCACCCACATACACTATCCCCCTCCACCCACATACAATATCCCCTCCACCCACACACACTATCCCCCTCCCCCACATACTATCATATCCCCCTCCACCCACATACAATATCCCCCTCCATCCACATACAATATCCCCTCTCACCCACATACACTATCCCCTTCCACCCACCATACACTGATCCCCCCTACACCACATACAATACCCCCTCCACCCACATACAATATCCCCCTCCACCCACACACTCATCCCTCTCCACCCACATACAATATCCCGCCACCCCATAGCAATATCCCCCTCCACCCACATACACTATCCCCCTCCACCCACACACACTACCCCGCCACCCACAAACAATATCCCCCTCCACCCACATCAAAAATCCACCCTCCACCCACACAACATAACCCCTCCACCCCACAAACAATATCCCCTCCACCCACATACAATATCCCCCTCCACCCAACAACACTACCCCGCCACCCACCAACAATATCCCCTCCACTCACATACAAAATCCCCCTCCACCCACAGTACAATATCCCCCTCCACCCACATACAATATACCCCTCCATCCACATACAATATCCCCCTCCACCCACATAACATTTCCCCTCCACCCACACACAATATCCCCTCCACCCACAAACAATATCCCCCTCCATCCACATACAATATCCCCCCTCCACCCACATACAATATCCCCCACCACCCACAACAATAACCCACCACCCACATACAATAATCCCCTCCACCCACATACAATATCCCCCCTCCACCCACAAACAATCTCCCCCACCACCCACGTACAATATCCCCCACCACCCACGTAAAGTATCCCCTCCACCCACATACAATATCCCCCTCCACCCACATACAAAAACCCCCTCACCCACATACAATAACCCCTCCACCCACATACTACCCCCTCCACCCCCAAAACCCATACAAATCCCCTCCACCACATACAATATCCGCCCTCCACCCACATGCAATATCCCCCTCCACCCACATACAATACCCCCCACCACCCACAACAATATCCTCCTCCACCCACATACAATATCCCCCTCCACCCACAAACAATAACCCCCCCACCCACATACAATATCCCCCTCCACCCACATACAATATCCCCCCCCACCCACCAACAATAACCCCCTCCACCCACAAACAAAACAAAAAAAATATCCGCCCTCCACCCACATACAAAATCCCCCTCCACCCACATACAATATCCCCCTCCATCCACATACAAAATCCCCCACCACCCCACATACAAAATCCCCCTCCACCCACATACAATTCCCCCTCCATACACAATATATCCCCCTCCACCCACATACAAATATCCGCCTCCACCCACATACAAAAATCCCCCTCACCCAGCATACAAGTATTCCCCCTCCACCACATACAATATCCCCCTCCACCCCACATACACTATCCCCACTCCACCCACATTACAATATCCCCCACCACCCACAACAATATCCCTCCACCCACAGAAAATATCCCCTCCACCCACATACAATATCCCCCTCCACCCACATACAATATCCCCCTCACCCACATACATAATCCCCCTCCACCCTCATACAATATCCCCCACCACACATACAATATCCCCCCTCCACCCCACAACAATATCCCCCTCCACCCACAAACAATAACCACTCCACCCACATACCATATCCCCTCCACCCACATACAATATCCCCCCTCCACCCGCATACAATTCCCCTCCACCCACTACAATATCCCCATCCACCGCCTCATACAATATCCCCCCTCCACCCACAAACAATAACCCCCTCCACCCACATACAATTTCCCCTCCACCAACATACAATATCCCGCCTCCACCACACATACAATATCCCCCTCCACCCACTACCATCTCCCCTTCCACCCACATACAATATCCCCTTCCCACCCAAAAACAATATCTTCCTCACACCACATACAATATCTTTTCCTCCACCCACAACAATATTTCCCCTCCACCCATACAATATCCCCCCACCAACCACCCACAAACAATATCCCCTCCACTCCCCACATTCAATATCCATCCCCCACCAACCACATATATTGATCCCCGTCCACCCACATATACAATATCCCCCTCCACCCACATACAATATCCCCCTCCACCCACATAGCAATATCCTCTCCACCCACATACAATATCACCCTCCATCTACATACAATATCTCCCTCCACGTTTCCATTGGTCATGCACTTCACCACCTTCTAAAATACACACCAGCAAGAAGGTAAAAGTGTAACTCCTATCACAGGGTCAGGTGTTCCCTACACTCTACAATCAGAGGACACATGTAACTACTGCCCACTATAGACCCCCGCGATAAAAACCTACCAACACCGCCATATAGAGAACCACAAAGAGGTCAGACACCAGCTCAGTCACCATCACATTACTATATAAAAAATAACCCTGAAATCAGGGACTCACCGGAAGACGTCTGATGAGTTGTTCTCCTTCTCTCATATGAGTTCCGTTCTTATTTCCCTTTTCTTCTGTCATCCGTTCCACACCGTCATGATGACTTGTCCCGGCCACAACTCATTCCTGCAGAAATTATACACAAATATCTTAGAATCCTCAATTTTCCAGCACCTCTTTATCTATTCCCACCTCTGTACAAACTTCCCAGGGGTGGGAGAGCGGGTACAAGCCATAACTTAGAGGCCTAGTATCCTAAGGGTTTGGAGGGTGGGGAGAGGCCCCAGGTAACTAGATAGGCCCTATTTAGGTAGGTAGACCCCCGCTGGATAAGTTGGAAGCCCGGCCCCAGGTAGGTTGGTGGGTACCTAGCCACAGGTGGGTAGGTAAATAGCCCCCAGGTAGATAAGCAGGCCCAGTTAGGAAAGTAGATAGGCTACAGTTAGGTTGGTGGACCCCAGTTAGGTAGGCTGTAGGTAGGTGTTGGTGAGTCCCAGTTAGTTAGGCTGTAGGTAGGTGGTTTCCCCCAGTAAGGTAAGCTGTAGGTAGTTAGTGTCCCCTTTATATAGGCTGCAAGCAGTTAGGGACCCCCTTTAGGTAGTATACAGGCAGTTAGGGGTCTCCTTTAGGTAGTAAACAGGCAGTTAGGGACCCCCTTTAGGTATTATACAGGCAGTTAGGGACCCCCTTTTGGTAGTATACAGGCAGTTAGGAACCCCCTTTAGGTAGCATACAGGCACTTAGGGACCCCCTTTAGGTAGTATACAGGCAGTTAGGGCCTCCTTTAGGTAGTATACAGGCAGTTAGGGCATAGTTGCCAACTTTTGAAGTGAAAAAGCGGGAGACTGAAGAGGGTGGCGTGCGCAGCGCGCCGTTGTAAAAGAATTTGCATGGACACGTCCCATCTTGTTGGTGTGCCACACCCCCTCAAAGCCACACCCACTCCACCTAACTGCATAACGGCTTTGGAAGAAAGCCAGGTAGATGCCCTTATAGCCAGGTAGTAGCCCCCCATAAACAAGTAGTGCCCCTTACAGGCAGGTAGATGCCCCCTTGTAGCCAGGTAGTAGCCCCCCATAACCAGGTAGTGCCCCTTACAGCCAGGTAGATGCCCCCTCTGTAGCCAGGTAGATGCCCCCGTTGTTAGCCAGGTAGATGTCCCCCTTTGTTAGCCAGGTAGTGCCCCTTGTGCCAGTAGAGCCCCCATTTGTTAGCCAGGTATGCCCCCTTGTTGCCAGGTGATGCCCCCATTTGTTAGCCAGGTAGTGCCCCCTTTGTTGCCAGGTGATGCCCCCATTTGTTAGCCAGGTAGTGCCCCCTTTGTTGCCAGGTAGTGCCCCCTTTGTTGCCAGGTGATGCCCCCATTTGTTGCCAGGTGATGCCCCCATTTGTTAGCCAGGAAGTGCCCCCTTTGTTGCCAGGTAGTGCCCCCTTTGTTAGCCAGGTAGTGCCCCCATTTGTTAGCCAGGTAGATGCCCCCCTTTGATAGCCAGGTAGTGCCCCCTGTGTTGCCAGTTAGAGCCCCCCTTATATCTAATAAAAATAAAATAATAAATTCCACTTACCTCACCAGGCTCCTGCAGCACGTCCGAGGCTGCCGACTGAGTAGTCTCAGCGTCGCAGGGGATGTGAGTGCAGTCGCGCGTCACACCCCCTGCGCCGTTGACCTGTATGTATGGCTCCCACAGGCGCTGTACATACAGGGGGAGGAGGGACGAGGGGAACGATCCCTCCTGCCTCCTCCCTGCACCGTGAGACTACCCAGGGGAGGTCGGACGCAGCGGACGCGTCACCCGCGTGTAGGAGCGGCCCGGCGGCGGCCGAGTAGCGCACAAGCGCTACTCTGTCGCCGGGGTCATTTAAAGGACCCCCGCTGCCTGCGGTGGGAGTTTAGCCAACTCTGCCGGGTGGCGGGGGGGGGGGGGACCCAAATAGCGGGACCCCCCCGGGAGAGTTGGCATGTATGAGTTAGGGGTCTCCTTTAGGTACTGTACAGGCAGTTAGGGGTCTCCTTTAGGTAGTATACAGGTAGTTAGGGGCCTCCTTTAGGTAGTGTGCAGGAAGTCAGGCCCCCCCCCCCTTTAGCTACTGTGTAGGTAGTCAGAGCCCCCTTAGTATTTAGGTAGTCAGGGCCCCCTTTAGATAGCCAGGGCCCCCTGTAGGTAGCCAGGGCCACCCTGTAGGTAGTCAGGGCCCCCTTTGTAGAGAGGGGCCCCTGTAGGTAGCCAGGGCCCCCCTTGTAGCCAGGGCTCCCATAGTAGCCAGGGCCCTCCTAGTAGCCAGGGCCCCCCTAGTAGCCAGGGCCCCCCTATTAGCCAGGGCGCCCATAGTAGCCAGGGCCCTCCTTGTAGCCAGGGCCCTACTAGTAGCCAAGGCTCTCCTAGTAGCCAGGGCCCCTCTTGTAGCCAGGGCCCCTCTAGTAGCCAGGGCTCCCCTAGTAGCCAGGGCCCCCCTTGTAGCCAGGGCTCCCATAGTAGCCAGGGCCCCCCTTGTAGCCAGGGCGCCCCATAGTAGCCAGGGCTCCCATAGTAGCCAGGGCCCCCCGGGTAGCCAGGGCTCCCATAGTAGCCAGGGCCCCCTTTATTAGTCAGGGTCCCCCTGTATGTAGCCAGGGCCCCCTTTATTAGTCAGGGTCCCCCTCTTGTAGCCAGGGCCCCCCTGTATGTAGCCAGGGCCCCCTTTATTAGTCAGGGTCCTCCTCTTGTAGCCAGGGCTCGCATCGTAGCCAGGACCCCCCTGTATGTAGCCAGGGCCCCCTTTATTAGTCAGGGTCCCCCTCTTGTAGCCAGGGCCAGCGCCCGGTCCCGGACGCTCTGAGCTCCCCGCCGGCTTCGTGCTGCCGCCCTGCATAGGCGGCACGGTGAAGTGACGTCACCGCGCCGCCTATGTCAGCAGTAGGGGCCGGCGCCTGGCAGGGAGATCAGCGGAGCGCAGCGCTAGTGGCGCTGTGCTCCGCTGACGCCGCGCAGCCTCGGGAGTCGGGGACATTAGTCCCCGACTCCCGGGCTGGTCTCTGGGCGCTCGGGACACAGGTCCCGGGGCCCCCAGCGGCTCGGGGGGGCACTGTCACATCGGGTGATTCACCGGTCCCCCGGTGGCCCAGTCCAAGCCTGCTCATATCTATCTCATATCTATCTATCTATCTATCTATCTATCTATCTATCTATCTATCTACTCATATCTATCTATCTATCCATCTCATATCTATCTCCTATCTATCTATCTATCTCCTATCTATCTATCTATCTATCTATCTATCTATCTATCTATCTATCTATCTCATATCTATCTATCTATCTATCTATCTACCTCATATCTATCTATCTATCTATCTATCTATCTATCTATCTATCTATCTATCTATCTATCTATCTCATATCTATCTGTTCATATCTATCAACATCTCAGGTCCAAGATGATACTGACTACACTAAATTCATAATGCAAATACGTAAGTTATCATGTAAATTGATTGAAATCCTGGTTATCTGCATGAAAAAAAAGATCTATCTATCTATCTATCTATCTATCTCATATCTGTCTATCTATCTATCTATCTATCTATCTATCTATCTATCTATCTCTCTCTCATATCTATCTATCTACCTCATATCTGTCTATCTATCTATCTATCTGCTATCTATCTATCTGCTATCTATCTATCTATCTATCTATCTGTCTATCTCATATCTATCTATCTATCTATCTATCTATCTATCTATCTATCTCATATCTATCTATCTCATATCTATCTATCTATCTATCTATCTATCTATCTATCTATCTATCTATCTATCTATCTATCTCATATCTATCTATCTCATATCTATCTATCTCATATCTATCTATCTGTCTGTCTATCTATATTTCTATCTATCTATCTATCTATCTATCTATCTCATATCTATCTATCTATCTATCTATCTATCTATCTATCTATCTATCTGTTTCATATCTTTCATTAACATCTCAGGACACAGAGATGTAGATGACTGACTACTGACTAGAATTCATAATGCAAATAACGTAGAGATATCATGTAAATGTGATTGAAATTCCTGGTTACTGCATGAAAAAAAAAGATAAAATGGTGCGACAATAAACACGTTACATTAAGCTGAGCGCAGGTGAGGGCACTTGTCACTTCTGGGGCTCATGGAGATGACCCGAGGGGTCAAGCAGAAAGCACAGCCAGACATATTTAATTTATTTACCTGTGCACAGAGCCAGAAAGCGAGAATGAGGAGAATGTCAGCCCGAGCTGGAGGTGTCACATCTCAGCTCGGAGCCAGCACGTAGCAGTCCATTATCTGCGTGAACGGCAGGAGCGGTCAGGGAAGGTGGCTTTTAGAGTACAGAAAATGCATGTGAAGCACTCTAATTGTATGTCAGGGGAGCAGAAAAGCACGGCTAAAAACTTATGACAACTACTGAGTCACATGAAGGACGTGAACCAGAAACGGTAGAAACCATCGTCGTGAGCAGCAGCGGTAGGTCCCCAACTGGCGGAGGTCTATAAGCTAATTACAAAGAATATGCATCAAGTTTAAAGCATTGGGTGACGATATATATTTACATGTAGTTCAGTTATTGCAGACATTTCTGTGACTGGAAATCAGTTCCATCCATCTGCAGCAGGCTGTGGCAATGTCAGGAATAGTGGCTAAGTCCTGCCATCTTACCAGGCAGGACAAAGGTCAGGGACCCTCATTCTGAAGGTAATGGTGGGTCCCAGAGGAGGGACATACATTTAAAGGGGTTGAAACATTGATGTCGTATCGATAGGATATACCCTACAGGTCCGAACTCTGGGACCTGCACCTGTCTCCAGAACCGGCCCCATAGCTGGGGTGTAGGGCTCTCAATGGCTGCTACAGTCACATGACCATGCTATACTGTATATATTTCACTGTATTGCCTTGTGAACACCATTTTCAGCTCACTCTCTGTACTGTACAGACTGCTCTTAGTTAGTTAGATAGCATTTTCCTCTCCATAGACAGCAATAGTTAGGAGTTTGGTATTGCTGGCTGCATATTTTCCACACCCAGAAGCTGTTATTGGTCACCATTTGCAGGCTCATATAAAGCCTAACTCTCAAATACATGGATATATATTATACAGAGTGCTTGGATTTGTTAAATCCTACTCAGTGCCCAAAAGTTCAGTTTTTGCAGTTTTGGGGGTTCAGTAATAGTATAACACACCTTCTCCAAATCTCCTATGTTTCAAGGGGGCTTTTGGGCCCCCTCAGTATGTAGGGCCCCATAGCAGCTGCTACCGCTGCACCTCCTATAGCTACGCCCCTGCTTGCAAGCTGTCCTCATCTTTTCAGTTAGACATTGAAAGGAATGAAGTATTTTAGCCTCTCAATTTTTTTCTGTCACTCTTAGAGCCAAATTTTCTTCACTAAGTTGTTCCACGTATCCAGTTTACCATTATGGATGGTAATTCCAGCTTCTCCTCACCTGTAAGTATAAAAATTAACCAGAACATCTTCTCCCATTGACTTTAATGGGGTTCGAAGTTCGAGTTTGAATAGAACTTTGAATGGAAATCACAAAAGTTCGAGGTTCCTATCGAACTAGAACTTTTTATTGTTCGCTCAGCACTAGGTGAGAGTACTCCATCAATATGGACATGACAGTTGCCCGCATTCTCGCAGGGGTGTCGTTTGGCGAAACGAATGGTGCGCAGCCATCATCTGTATCTATTGTTGTTATTTTTTTAATGCAAGTTTATTTATCAAGTCAAAAAGAGGGACATTTAAGGAATAAAGAGGGACAGGGGGATTTGGGTCAAAAATAGGGACTGTTGCTCTAAGAGATGGACAATTGGGAGGTATTAGGTCAACACAAACAAGGATCACTGAGGGCAGTGATGAGATCATACAGTACTTATCTGATATCACTGCGGTTGAGAGCTCCTGGGCTGTGGTGGTACTGGACAAAGACAGTGGGAGAGGTGAGTATAGTTTACTGTTTTTATTTTAACATAGTCACAGACAGTAGGAATTTTTCTGAAAATGGGAGGAGGGATAAATGAAAAAAATGCCACATTTTCAAGGCGTTTCCCTGAAATAATCAGATACCATGGGTACACAAATGCCACCAATTGAATTTGAGAGGCTCTTGTTAAACAATAACTGTAAAATGTTTTAGATGTTAATAGTAGTGTCTCCAGTCTTCTATTCCTCTGTTGTTGGACCTACAGCCTGAGGTGATAGCACATCTTCGGTGACATGCCTGTGGGATGGGAGTGTCTCTTTCTGTTCACATGTAGTTTTTGTAATGCTTCCTGATTACCACACAAACACACAACAGCAACTATTGTTGGACTGGAGTGCTTGGGGCCCACCAGTAAAGTTGATTCTTGGGCCTCACCAGTGGAGTTGATTCTTGGGTCTCACCAGTGGAGTTGATTCTTGGTGCCCACCAGTGGAGTTGATTCTTGGGCCTCACCAGTGGAGTTGATTCTTGGACCTCACCAGTGGAGTTGATTCTTGGGTTCCACTAGTGAAGTTGATTCTTGAGGTCCACTCGTGAAGTTGATTCTTAGGGCCCACCAGTGAAGTTGATTCTTGAGACCAACCACCAGTGGAGTTGATTCTCGGGCCCCACCAGTGGAGTTGATTCTTGACACATGAGTTGATCTGGCCCCACCAGTGGAGTTGATTTGGCCCCATCAGGATTGATCTTGTAGCCACCACAGGAGTGATTTTGAGGCCACCAATGAACTGATTCTTGAGACCCACCACCAGTGGAGTTTGATTCTTGGGCCCCACCAGTGGAGTTGATTCTTGCCATCAGTGAGTTGATTCTTGTACCCACCACAGGAGTTGATTTTTGAGGCCCACCAATGAAGCTGATTCTTGAGACCCACCACCAGTGGAGTTGATTCTTGGGCCCCACCAGTGGAGTTGATTCTTGGGCCCCATCAGTGGAGTTGATTCTTGTAGCCCACCACAGGAGTTGATTTTTGGGGCCCACCCATGAAGCTGATTCTTGAGACCCACCACCAGTGGAGTTGATTCTTGGGCCCCACCAGTGAAGATGATTCTTGGGGCCCACCAGAGGAGTTGATTCTTGCGACCCACCCGTGGAGTTGATTCTTGGGCTCCATCAGTGGAGTTGATTATTGGGACCCACCACAGGAGTTGATTTTTGGGGCCCACCAATGCAGCTGATCCTTGGGGTCCACTCGTGAAGTTGATTCTTGGGGCCCACCACCAGTGAAGCTGATTCTTGAGGTCTACTCGTGAAGTTGATTCTTGGGACCTACAACCAGTGGAGTTGATTCTTGGGGCCCACTGTACAGCTACTGTACATGACTGCACACACTGCATATGACTCCTGCTTTCTGCCTCTCCTTTCCTGCCTTTCTCCCTAAGCAGCAACCTCAGGCCGGCCAGTTCCAGGTGCCCACCATGGGATTCCTCTACTCATCTGTCCAAGCCCACTGGCAACAATACTCTCCTGCTCTGCCTGGTCTTGGTTTACCAGGTCTCTTCACCTTTGGTTTCTCCCTTTGGCATACGTGTACCAGCTCTCTTTTCTCATTCCAATGGCAATAAACTGACTTCACTTTTTTTTTTACATTTCTTCTGAACCAGTTCTAGCCCTGCACACTATGTGGGATAAATAACATTTTCATTTTATGGTTTTAAGGTTGTAATTTTACTTTTTATATTAATTAAAAATTAAATTAAACTTTTTTTTACAAAGTGGTTTATTAAAACCAAAAGTTTTTTTTGTTTTTGAGCTTTTATTTATTTTTTCTAAACATTAATGACTATTTTTTTTTTAAGTCATACTTTGGGAATTGACCAGACATATGGATTAAATCAAAGGTCAAGCTTATTTTTTTGAAAACCCAAGTTGATTCGGCATTTACTCCCTGAATACAGCACTTTGACCTCCCATGTACCTTATGTTATTTACACTGTGGATATGGAAAATCATTCTCTTATATGGAAATTTATGTCACACATTCTGTCACATTTAATTTATAAAATGGCATTTTATGCAGTATTATTTTTCCAATAAAATGATCGACGATTTGGCAGAGCCCAACAATCCTCATTACAAGACAATGGGGTATGTGGCGTACCACTGGTATCAATCAACAAAGTCTATGACTTCCATTTTGAATAGAAACCATATCGCTACTGTGGGCACATTGTAGAGTAAGTTGCGCTATATTTGAGGGACTTTAAGAATTCCCCAGAGAACTAAGCAAAGGGGGACATGACTTTGGGAGGGGAGACCTACAGCTCCTGTAAAGTCTTACTACTGCTGTTGTATAGTGTACGAGAAAGCGCTATATGCACACATGGGGCGACATGTATGAAGCTCGCCACGTCGGGGCGCACCTTTCCGCCGGTTTACCGGTGAAATTTGCGCCTGATTTATGTCGGCACTGGGGCGTGCTCATACATGCTATGTAAAGTCCGCCGCGCCTCGCCAGTGTTTGGGGCGCAGTGCGGGACTTAGGCGCAGAAGGGACTGCGCCGAAGATGTGGTCCGATTCGAGACAGTCTGGAAAACAGCGAGAAATTATTAAAGATGTCCGTGCGGGTATGAAAAAAAAATCGCCTTTATAAAGGCGGAAAACATTATCAGAAAAGAGCTCAAAACTCAAAAATAAAAAAAATAAAAAAATAATCACTTTCCAAAAACCTAGAACGGCGCTATATATCGGGAATTTGGATATTGGAAATTGCCGGGAAATACAGTTTCAAAAATACTCAGGTAAAAATGCATGAAAAGGAAGTCCTTGATTGGTTTTGAGCTAAAAGCGGGGGTGCCTTGGCTATTTCAGCCAATCACAGCGCGAGCTACTTCTCACATTGTAGTCTATGGAGAGATCGGCGCAATGAAATCTCGGCTCTCAGCGCCGTGCGGCATGGAGTATGATTAAACAAATCATTTTTATTAGTTGTAAAATATTCTCGGAAAAAGAGCTCAAACCTTCTATAAACATAAATCAATTAAATCCTGAACAACACGTTTGTCGCCGAGACCGGCGCTACATCAGGAATTGCGATATAGAGAATTGCCGGGAAATACAGTAATTCAAATTGTTTAAGCTCTTCTGATTGGTCGGCAGAAGCCAGCCAATCAGAATAGCAGCGACAAAGACCCATTATATCCTACGGAGAAGTTTTGACCAATCAAAATAAAAGGCGGGACAGTTAAAAATACAATAAAAATCCAGAATAGAGCTGATTGGCTGAGCTAGCGGGGGCTTGGCTATCCCAGCCAATCAGAGCGCGAGCTACTTCTCCCATTGTAGTCTATGGAGAGATTAGCGCAATGCAATCTCGGCGCTCAGTGCCGTGCGTCATGGAGTACGAATAAAAAACTCATTTTTATTAAGTGTAAATCATTATCAGATAAAGCGCTGAAACCTTCTCTAAAAATAAAGCAGTTAAATCCCTAACAACTCGTTTGTTGCCGAGACCGGCGTTACATAAGGAATTGCAATAGAGAGATTACCGGGAAATACAGTAATTCAAATTGTTTAAGCTCTTCTGATTGGTCGGCATAAACCAGCCAATCAGAATAGGAGCGACAGTGGCCCATTCTAACCTATGGAGGAGATTTGACCAATCAGAATAGGAGCGACAGGGACCCATTCTAACCTATGGAGAAATATTGACCAATTATATGCAAAGGCGGGACAGTTCAAAATACAGTAAAAAGGCAGAAAAGAGCTGATTGGTTGAGCTAGCGGGGGCTCGTCCAGCTTAGCCAATCAGAGTGTGAGCTACTTTCTCATAGAGTTCTATGGGGAAAAGAAATTAAGAGCGAGCTCTGTGATTGGCTACGTTAAAAGAGGTGCGGTTATTTGGACCAATGGGAGAGCGAGCGACGTTCCTATGGGTTTTCTAATGCAATCTGGAATAAAACGGTACATGGCCAAAATCAAATGATAAGACTCCAGAAGTTGTCCCGATGTGTATATAAAATGAATAATAATATGTGGGTAACGAAAAAAAATATTAATTCAATAAAATCATTTGTATTTCTTTATTTTCGTTACACCAATACTATTGATCCTTGGCTAATTATTGGTAGAACTTGCCTTCTTAAAGGAGACATTTCCTCATGATATGCTACCTAATCTATCCTTTGAGGACTCGTGATACATGTCATCTAACCATAACCTACAAAGCTCTCCATAACCTCTCCCCTCCATACATCTCTGCTCTAATCTCCAGATACCTTCTCTCACGCAATCTCCGTTCCTCACAGGACCTTCTTCTCTGCTCTCCTCTTATCAGCTCTTCAGATAACCGTCTCCAAGACTTCTCTCGTGCTTCACCCACACTCTGGAACTCACTGCCCCAACACATCAGACTCTCCCCCACTCTCACCAGCCTTAACAGCAACCTGAAAACCCATCTCTTCAGAAGCCTATAACCTACAATAACCCCGCTGTCACTAAACCCTCCACAAACATGTCTGCCCCTCACCTCCTGTCTCTCCCCTTCCTTGTAGATTGTAAGCCTTCACGGGCAGGGTCCTTTCTCTCCTCTGGAATCAATTGCGCTCTAAAATATAATAATAATAATAATCTTATAGCTAAAGCCATTACAATCGCCTTGTTTCATTTACAGATTTGTAAAAACTACTGCACATCTCCATAGTCAGGTAAGTCCACCTTACTTTTGGGTTTCAGCTACTTGTTCTTCTTCCTTTTTACGCTGTGATTTTGACTCACATGCAAACTGTACAAAGCATCTCCAGCCAACATTGCTGCACTCATTAGAAAATGCACTCATTCGATGGTGTTACTCATGTTATGATGAACAAAAGGTGAGAAAACTCAGAAATCAGCAAAAAGGTTTCTCCAAACCATGTCACAGATGACACAAAGAGATTCCCCTTGGAAGAACATACTAACATTTTAGAACACATGTGAAGTCTGTTTATAAATGGCGGACCGTCACTCCCACCAGTACCTTCTAGGAGAAATCACAGAGCCTAGCTGGTGCGGTTATTGTTTTTTTACATAAATATGTTACTTTCTTTAGGGGAGAAACAATATTGGTATATAGTTGTGACTAACTATAGATGGTACAGAGGTGGCAGCTGAACTGAACCAAGGTATCTGTGGGGGCTTAAAGGAATTTTCTCACCACAATGATCAACTTTCAACATGTAGGGAAAGGTAAATGAAAAATATTATTAAATACATTTCTGATTTTTATTTCTCTTTGTTGAAGAAATAAGAGAGATTGTATCTCTTCTGAGGGCATATAAATTTCTCTTAGTTACCAACCATCTCTCTCCTCTCTCTTATCTCATTTGTCCCGACCATGGTGAGTCACTCCCTGCTGGGTGTAATCTCTAGGAATAGAGTTTTTTTTGGATAAGGACACGTTTCTACTCCTTAGAGCTCTGTAGTCTTGTGTACTACAGATTTTAAGTCTCCTGTAGTCATTTCAATGTAACAGCCTCAGAGCTGATATGCCAATCACTGTTAGGCTGCGTTTACATGGCAGAGACCAAATACAGGTCGGGAAATACCGACCGATATTTGGTCTTTTTTTGTCATGCAGAGGGATGGCTTTTGTCCGCAGTTTGCGGATTCAAGCCCTCCCCCTTCACACCCACATGTTCATGTTCTGCCCGAAAACCGGATGGAAGAATGGACATGTTCTACATTTTCGGACCGCCAGTGGGGTCAAAATCCGTCCGGCGGAAAATCCGTGCAGTGTGGACCGCTGCACAAATTTTCAATTAAAGTCAATGTAAAAGGTTGACAGTCACTTTAGAGACGGCTTTCAAATCCGAAAACCATCTGTAAAACCAACTGTACACCTGTGCCGTGGGGACAAGCCCTTATAGACCCATCCACAGCCTGACCAAGAAGTGTGAGTCTAAAGCTGGCTGTGGCTCTGTGAAAGTGCATGGTGAGAAAACCCCTTTAAAAATCCTATCTCCCGCATAGCGTTTTGGAATTTGTGGTGAGACAGAGAAAGAAATGGATAGCTGCTCCTAGTACAAGAAATTCTCTCAGAAGAGTCCCCAAATATTCTTTTCTAAATCCTGTTAGGATGAAGTGATCTGAACCCCCCAAGAAATGCACTCCATAACTTGCAATATGTATAATTGATTACATTATATATGCAATGCTTGGAGTGATCTCCTTATTCTGACAGACACTTTTCAATGCGGTGCTCCATGTTCCTGAATGTATCGGCAAGTATATCAGGGGGGAAAAGCAGCAATTTTACAGCTTTCCTTGGCCTACCACATTGCTCGGACATGGAGGCAACCTCACTTGCTTGAAGGTCCACATACTGAGGAGCACATTGCATTTGTTTTGCTCAAATTACTTTGTTAGTACAGGATATATAGGGCCTCTTTGGAGTGAATGTCCTTGGATTATATGTTTTAAACCATCAGCAGGGAAATTTTGCACTCAATGGTTTAAGAAGAAAATTCTTCCACCATAAATATTGCAACTTTATTCAGGCTTGATTTTCAGGCTATGACTCAGGAGACACAAAACAACACTAGCCAATGGCTGTTTCATGGTTAGATACCTTGTCAAGGCTCACTTTCCCTTCTGAGTTGTGTTCAATGAGGTACGGCCCTTAAAGGATCTTACTGTACCTTTGACCAGACAATTTACGAAGGTAAGAAAATCCAATAGACAGAAGAGAGGAATGGTAGTACCTGTAGGGTGCACTTCTTTTGCTTACGAAAGCACTATCATCACTCACCCTGCCATGATGATCATTCTGGTAGGGTGCCCTTCTTGTGATGGTGAAGGCACCATTAACACTCACCCTCCTGGGATGAATGTTTTGGCAGGGTGGCCATGTTTTGTTGGTGAAAGCGCTATCATCACTATGTTGGGATGATGGTTCTGGTAGGGTGCCCTTCTTGTGATAGAAAAGGCACCATTAACACTCACCCTGCCATGATGATGGATCTGGCAGGTTGGCCTTCTTATGCTGGTGAAAGTACTATTATCACTCACATTCCAGGGATGACTGTTTTGGCAGGATGGCCATCTTGTGAGTGTGTGTGCTATCATCACTCATACTCCCAGGACGATCATTCTGGTAGGGTGGCCTTTTTGTACTGGGGGAAGCGCTATCATCACTTACCTTTCCAGGATGATGGTTCTGGCAGGTTGGCCTTTTTGTACTGGGGAAAGCATCATCATCACTCACCCTGCCATGATGACGGTTCTGGCTGACTGGCCTTCTTATACTGGGGGAAGCAATATCATTATCTTGCCTTGATGATCATTCTAGAAGGATGCCCTGCTTATACTGGTGAAAGTACGATTGTTCCTCTCCTCAGCCATATGATAATTGTTATACAGTGGGTATGGAAAGTATTCAGACCCCTTTAGATGTTTTACTCTTTGTTTCAGTGCAGCCATTTGGTAAGATCCAAAAAGTTAATTTTTGCTCACTAACGTACACTCTGCACCCCCCACCTTGGAAGGAAAAAAACAGAAATGTAGATATTTTTGCAAATTTATTAAACAAGAAAAACTGAAACTTCCCATGGTCATAAGTATTCAGCCCCTTTGCTCAGTATTGGAGTTAGAAGCAACCTTTATTTAGACTAGTAAACTGTCCCACCCCATGAGTCTTTTGTTGTGAATGATGCATTACTAAGTTTTTATCAACACACCCTGGATTTGGGGATCCTCTGCCGTTCTTCCTTGCAGATCCTCTCCAGTTCCCTCAGGTTGGATGGTGAACATTGGTGGACGCCATTTCCAAGTCTCTCTAGAGATGCTCAATAGGGTTTAGGTCAGGGCTCCGGCTGGGCCGATCAGGAATGGGCACAGAGTTGTTCTGAAGCCACTGCTTTGTTATTTTAGCTGTGTGCTTAGGGTCATTGTCTTGTTGGAAGACGAACCTTCAGCCCAGTCTGTGATTCAGAGCGTCTGGAAGAGGTTTTCATTCAGGATATCTCTGTACTTGGCCGCATTCATCTTTCCTACAATTGCAACCAGTCGTCCTGTCCTTTTAGCTGAAAAACACCCCCATAGCATGATGCTGCCCCCACCATGTGTCACAGTTGGGATTGTATTGGGCAGGTGATGAGCAGGGCCTGGTTTTCTCCACCGCTTACAATTAACACCAAAAAGTTCAATCTTCATCTCATCAGAGCAGAGAATCTTATTTCTCATAGTCTGGGATCCTTCATGGGTTTTTTTGCAAACTGTCTGCGGCTTTCCTATGTCTTGCACTGAGGAGAGGCTTCCGTCTGCGGCTTTCCTATGTCTTGCACTGAGGAGAGGCTTCCGTCTGCGGCTTTCCTATGTCTTGCACTGAGGAGAGGTTTTCCGTCGGGGCCCTTTCCTATGTCTTGCACGGGAGGCTGAGTGTTCCGTTTTTGTGGCTTTCTATGTCTTGCATCTGGGGGCTAGCCTTCTGTCTGGGCTTCTACCTTTCCTTTCACAGGAGAGGCTCCGTCTGCGGCTTTTCCTATGTCTTGCACTGAGGAGAGGCTTCCGTTCTGCGGCTTTCCTATGTCTTGCACTGAGGAGAGGCTTCCGTCTGCGGCTTTCCTATGTCTTGCACTGAGGAAGGCTTCCGTCTGCGGCCCTTTCCTATGTCTTGCACTGAGGAGAGGCTTCCGTCTGCGGCTTTACTATGTCTTGCACTGAGGAGAGGTTTCCCGGGTCTGCGGCTTTCCTATGTCTTGCACTGAGGAGAGGTTCCGCTGCGGCTTCCCTATGTCTTGCACTGAGGAGAGGCTCCGTCGCGGTTTTACCTATGTCTTGCACTGAGGAGAGGTTTCCGTCTGCGGCTTTCCTATTTCTGCACTGAGGAGGGGGCTTCTGTCGGCACGCTCGCCATAAAGCCCCGACTGGTGGAGGCTGCAGTGATAGGTGACTTTGTGGAACTTTCTCCCATCTCCCTGCATCTCCGGAGCTCGGCCACAGTGATCTTGGGGTTCTTCTTTACCTCTCTCACCAAGGCTCTTCTCCCACAATTGCTTAGTTTGGCTGGACGGCCGGGTCAAAAGAGTTGTGGTCGTCCCAAACTTCTTCCATTTTAGGATTATGGAGACCACTGTGCTCTTAGGAACCTTAAAGGGATTGTCTCACTACAAATATCATAGTTGAAAATGTGGGGACCAAAAATCTAAGCATGTCGGTCCTTTTAGAGAACGGGCAGCTTTACTTGTGCTTAGCAACTGTGTTTGTTTACCGGTCTGGGAAGTGTTCTGTCCCGCCCAGTTCGCAGACAGGAATGCTCAGGGGAGGTGTGTATTGAGATGCAGGGACAAGCCAAGTGCAAGGCGATGTGTATATTGAGATTCAGGGCGAAGCACAGAACAGGGGGATTTGTGTATTGAGATGCACAGGAGAGAGAGAGAGAGGGGGGATAGAGAGAGAGGAGAGAAAGAGGGAGAGAGAGAGGGGGAAAGAGAGGTGGGAGAGGGCGTGAGAGAGAGCACGCGAGATTCACTGACTGCAAGTGGAGGTGCTGCGGGGAGGGTGAGATTCACTGACTGCAAGCGGAGGTGGTGCGATGGAGTGTGCGATTCACTGACTGCTAGTGGAGGTGCTGCGGGGAGGGTGAGATTCACTGACTGCAAGCAGAGGTGGTGCGATGGAGTGGGCGATTCACTGACTGCAAGCGGAGGTGCTTCGGGGAGGGTGAGATTCACTGACTGCAAGCAGAGGTGCTGCGGGGGAGGGTGAGATTCACTGACTGAAAATGGTGGTGGTGCGGGGGAGAGGGAGATTCCCTGACTGCAAGCGGTGGTGCTGCCGGGGAGGGTGAGATTCACTGACTGCTAGTGGAGGTGCTGTAATGGAGTGTGCGGGGAAGGGTGCAATTCACTGACTGCAAGTGGAGTTGGTGCGGGAGAGGAGGATATTCACTTACTGCAAGCGTTGGTGGTGCGGGGGAGAGGGAGATTCACTGACTGCAAGCGGAGGTGGTGCGGGGAGGGGGGAGATTCAATGACTGCAAGCGGAGGTGCTGCAATGGAGTTTGCGGGGGCAGGGTGTGATGCACTGACTGCAAGCGGAGGTGCTGCAATGGAGTATGCAATTCACTGACTGCAAGTGGAGGTGCTGTGAGTGAATTATCCCGTGCACACTTTGGGGTGTCTGCAGAGAGAGAAGATACTCCCTGCTGGGAGGAAAAACACGCCCCTCCATTTCACAAGCTCTGCTTAGCAACCCGCATAAACGGCTGCCAAATGCTGGAACGAGACAACCCCTTTAAGTACTGCAGAAATTCTTTTGTAACCTTGGCCAGATCTGTGCCTTGCCACAATTCTATCTCTGAGCTCCTTAGACCTCATGATTCTCATGTGCTCTGACATGCACTGTGAGCTGTGAGGTCTTATATAGACAGGTGTGTGCCTTTCATAATGAAGTCCAATCAGTTTAATGAAGCACAACTGGACTCCGATGAAGGAGTAGAACCATCTCAAGGAGGATCAGAAGGAAATGGACAGCATGTGAGTGTCACAGCAAAGGGTCTGAATATTTAAGACCGTGTGATATTTCAGTTTTTCTTTTTTAATAAATTTGCAGAAATATCTACATTTCTGTTTTTTTCTTTTCAAGATGGGAGGGGAGGGGGGGGCAGAGTGTACATTAATGAGCAAAAAAAATAAACTTTTTTGTTCTTACCAAAATGGCTGCAATGAAACTTCAGGGGGGTCTGAATACTTTCCGTACCCATTGTAGTTTGCACTGAGGCCCTGGAGCTTTGAGTTGTGCCTCGGATGACCACCATCTTAGGGCTCCATTAGCTAAGACTTGGTTCATTAGTTAAAAGCTTGTCCAAAGGGGTCCCTATATATCATACAGAAGGAACTTCGACACACAGTTCATAACATATCAGAAAGGGACAATTTGCAGTTTTTTCCCCTAAAACAAGTTCTGTGTGTTACTTCCTCTTAGATTTTGCGCGAGTTGTACCAATAATAATACATTTTTCAAATTCCCATTACAGGTTCGCATTAAATATGTCTGTTTATCAGGCACCTCCGCCTCCTGATCATCTTTCTTCCGCTTTTGTGCAACAAGAACTTTTTTTTTTAACATAAAAAAATGAAGTCGATCAGACAGCGGCTTAATGGAGTTGTGCATGGTACAAACTCATTACCCAAGCTGTATTTTCATCTATAAATGTCTTAACACTAGGATGAGCTTGGCATCTCCATGACAGAACGCAATTCTTGTAACAAAATGACTATGGGTCTTGAACACTAGAAATCAAACTAAGTTTTCTTCTTTTTGGAGCATATGGAGACATTGAATTGGTGCAGTGCTGTAGTGCAAGACTCAGATCAAATTTGCTTCTTGCATAGTCTATAGGAAGCATTAAATATGAGTGATATCACATCAGGATCAGTAAGGCTTTACCACTTCCTCAAGTTGGAAGTCCGCGTTAATAGACTTTCTTCCAAGGTATGTTGCAGTAGGAAAGTAAAAATGAAAGTATTTCTTACAAGAAATGGTAGATTTACTAACAGGAAGACGATTTCTGGTACCGTTAAAGGGGTTTTCTAATGTACTGTTTCACAAAGCCCCAGTCAGCTTCAGACTCACACTTTCTGGTCTGGCTGTGGGTGGGTCTATAGCAGTAACTGGCATATCAGCTCTGGTATTCCTAGCTGATCCTGTTAGGATGACATGACTGCAGAAGATTTATAATCTGCAGTGCACAAAGTTACAGAGCTCTTAAAGCTTAAAGGGGATGTATCGCTTCATCAGTTCGTCTGTTTCATTGTACTTTCAGTTTCTCAGCTCCTCAAATCCAGGGGCGTTTCTTCCCCTCCCAGCTGGGTGTTTCTTAACTGAAGGGGGATGACATCATCCCCTCCTTCACTGTTCATGCTCGCTCCTGAGTCAGTGTGTTTGTTTGAGATCAGTGGGAGGGGATAGCACATCCCCCCCTCTCTGTCTGAGTCCACTTGTCACTGTGTCGTTCCTGTCCCTATGCAGTCTTATTTTGTAAGAGCTGTTTACATACCACAGACCTGCATTCAGTCTAGATAGTCTTCTATGAACTCAGAGCACTGATCTCTTCTCCTCTCACAGCTGGAGGTTTGTTACAGTTGAAACCAGTCTTCTATGAACTCATTCAGAGCAGCACAGATCTGTCTCCCTTCTATGGTTACATGCAGCAGCAATAGGCACCGAGGCACAATTCTGCTATTTTCTGATTGTAGAAGCAGCTGCAGTGTTACTATGGAGCTGCTGGCTGTGTAGAGTGAAAAATGCTGCCGGCCCCTTATTCTGAGTGAGAGAGGCAGGAATGCGCGCCGGTGAATACAACTGGGGGCCAGACAGAATGTAAATTAGTAGAGCCGTCAGCCAATGACATTAAAGGAGGTGGGATCCGACCGCCACTGGGGAACTGTGTTTACAGAAACAGAAGATAAGGGATCTTGTGAAAACAAGACAGCTTTGCTAATGATATCCAATTGCAAAGTTGCTTGTTTTCACTGTCCCCTTATTCTGAAGACCATTTACTGTAATGATAAAACACCTTTAAAACTTGCCATTTAGGTAAACAAAGCTTCTGTGCTATAGATAACACTCAGGAGGGAGTGACTCACCATAGTCAGCCTGACTGACTGATGGCAACTTGGAGCAATCAGATAAGAGAAAGAGCAGGAAGTGGTGGGGCGAGGTGATTGGTAACCAGAGAAATGTATGTACGTTAAGGAGATACAATCTTCTTTATCTCCTGAGCAAAGAAAAATCAAAACAGCAATGTATTTGATAATAGTCTTCCTTTACCTTTCCCTGCATTTTAATCAAAGCTAATCAATGTAGTGACAAAATCTCTTTTAAGGGCTTTTTGGGATTTTAAAATCATGTTTTTTTGCTTTCAAAAACAGCACCACACCTGTCAATAGGTCGTGTTTGGTACTGCAGCTCAACCCCATTCACTGCAATGAAACTGAGCTGCAACATCAAACGTAACTTGCGGACAGAGTGCTGTCTCTGGAACAAAGCGGTAATGTTACTCTAATCCTGGACAACTTCTTTAACGGGAATCTATTGCTATTTTTTTTACTTATTAAAACCAGATCCTGATCCATATTCTTTTATTCTTAGCTGTTTTATTTTCGGATTGTAGATTTGTTTATTTCTGCTGTCTATATATGATTATGGGGGCAGCCATCTTGCATGAGCTGTTTTTAACAGCATTTAGAGAGAAGCTTTACAGCAGCTTCATGGACATAGGAGCCTGTGAACAGGAGCAGACCCATTGACTTCTATAGGAGAGCTTTCTAGGCATGCTCTGTGACCTGGGAAGAAGTCAGTGTGCAGGAAGAGGAAGAGGGGGAACTGTGATATCTCCTATTGTGACTGGTGGATCATGTGTTATCTATACAGATTAGTGTCACCCTTCAGTGTAGGGGCATGTCCCCACGGCATAAGAGCAAATACCGGTTGGATTATCTGACCTGTACTTGCTCTGTTTTGCGGCCGTGCACAGGGCCTTGGGGGGTGGCTTTTCTCCACTGTATGCAGAGAAAGCCCTACCCCCTCTTGCATTGAGATGTTCATTGTCCTCCCGAAAACCGGGTGGAAGAATGAACATGTTCAATGGTTTTCGGACCGCTGGTGGTCTAAAAAAACACCTGGCGGTGGGGACCACTGCACGGGTTTTCCATAGAGGTCCGTTTAAAATTTTGTCAGCTGCTTTACAGATGGTTTTCAAAACCGAAAACCGTCTGTAAAACTGGCTGAAAACCTTTGCCATGGGGACAAGCCTGAATACTGTCTGTGCTGATAATGAAAATGAAAACTGCTGAAACGTTTTCTCTACAGAACAGGAAGTGTCAGATTATTGAAAGTCCTAGTGGCCAAAGTGAGAAATGCAGGATTTCAGGATTTTAAAAAAATATTGAAAGTGATATGGAAAATTAAAAAAAAAAAAAACTTAAAAATGTGTTTAACATAAAAACATGAGTTAAACAATAAGTCATCTTTAATTGAACAAAATGTTTCTAGAAATGTTTGAAGACATTTCATCCAAGCACGTCCAGTTTAATGTGGCTATTGTTAGATACAGTATGCCGCGACCTGGTTGGAGAGCACAACTCTTGAAATGGAAACTTTTGTTCCCCCTTTTGGGGATTAATTGGAAAATAACTAACTGGGAGTTTTCTTTTGTCTTTAGTCACACCTCGTTTCTGAAGATGGGAATAAAATGGGAAATCTGATGGCGAAAAAAATTAACAATAGCCCATGGCCCTTTAATACCATAGGGACCTTCTGATTCAGTTTCCTAAAGAGATTTCCAGAAATGTCTATAAGGCATACAAACCCTGATTTGTTCAGAACTCCAAAACTCCATCAGCCTTCACTGCTAACTAGAAGATATCCAAAGGTCAAGAAATATAGTGAAGGGAGAAATTAATCTAGCCTATGGGGATACAAAGGATTAGTAAGTATCTTAAAGTATATAACCATGCCCTAATACACATTGGATTGTAGCAGGAGATCATCCAACCTTATTTTCTAAGTATAAAAATATGGAGAAGATTTTTTTCCACCAACTTGGAGAGCGACATATGCCATGCAAAGGCCTCAGTTCATTACTTCTGGGTATAGGTGGATAATCTTCTAAAATGAGTGATTCTGTAGGATATTTATTTATGAAGAACAGTTTTTAATTAAGAAAATTGTTAATTGTGCTGGAGTGTCTCTCCATGTGATTTGCCAGGTTAATATCCATTTATTGGTCCAAGTCACTCTCCATGTGATGTTCTAAGTGGTTCTACATGTGATGGTTAAAGTGACTTTCCATGAGATGATCCAAGTGGTTGTACATGTAGGGGTCTATATGATGGTCAAAGTGACTGTCCATGTAATGGTCCAAGTGGCTGTCCATGTAATGATTTATATGATGGTCCAAGTGGATGTCCATGTGATGGTCCAAGTGGTTGTCTATGTAATGATTTATATGATGGTCCAAGTGGCTGTCCATGTGATGGTCCAACTGGCTGTGAATGTAGTGGTCCAAGTGGCTGTCAATGTAATGATTTATATGATGGTCCAAGTGGCTGTCCATGTGATGGTCCAAGAGGTTGTACATGTAGTGGTCTATATGATCGTCAAAGTGACTGTCTATGTAATGGTCCAAGTGGCTGTCCATGTAATGATTTATATGATGGTCCAAGTGGCTGTCCTTGTAATAGTCCAAGTGGCTGTCCATGTAATGGTCCAAGTGGCTGTCCATGTAATGATTTATATGATGGTCCAGGTGGCTGTCCATGTAATGGTCCAAGTGGCTGTCCATGTAATGATTTATATGATGGTCCAAGTGGCTGTCTATGTGATGGTCCAAGTGGTTGTACATATAGTGGTCTATACGATCGTCAAAGTGACTGTCCATTTAATGGTCCAAGGGGCTGTCCATGTAATGATTCATATGATGGTCCAGGTGGCTGTCATTGTGATGTTCCAAGTGACTGTGTATGTAATGGTTTATATGATGGTCTATATGCAGGTCCAAATGGCTGTCCATGTGATGGTTCAAGTGGCTGTGCATGTAGTGGTCCAAGTGGTTGTCTATGTAATGATTTATATGATGGTCCAAGTGGCTGTCCATGTGATGGTCCAAATGGCTGTGAATGTAGTGGTCCAAGTGGCTGTCAATGTAATGATTTATATGATGGTCCAAGTGGCTGTCCATGTGATGGTCCAAGAGGTTGTACATGTAGTGGTCTATATGATCGTCAAAGTGACTGCCCATGTAATGGTCCAAGTGGCTGTCCATGCAATGATTTATATGATAGTCCAAGTGGCTGTCCATGTGACGGTCCAAGTGGCTGTCCATGTAATGGTCTATATGATGGTCCAAGTTGCTGTCCATGTGATGATCCAAGTTTCTGTGCATGTAGTGGTGCAAGTGGCTGTCAATGTAATGATTTATATGATGGTCCAAGTGGCTGTCCATGTGATGGTCCAAGAGGTTGTACATGTAGTGGTCTATATGATCGTCAAAGTGACTGCCCATGTAATGGTCCATGTGGCTGTCCATGTAATGATTTATATGATAGTACAAGTGGCTTTCCATGTGATGGTCCAAGAGGTTGTACATGTAGTGGTCTATATGATCGTCAAAGTGACTGCCCATGTAATGATGCAAGTGGCTGTCCATGTAATGATTTATATGATGGTCCAAGTGGCTGTCCATGTGATGTTCCAAGTGGCTGTCCATGTAATTGTCTATATGTTGGTCCAGGGGACTGTCTATGTAATGGTTTAAGTGACTGTCCATATGATGGTCTAGGTTGATATCCACTTAATGGTCCATGTGACTATCAATGTAATTATCTATAAAGACATATGTAGCACATTCCAAAGAAAATGGATCCAGCATATAGGGAAACGGAGGAAATCTTTACTATGTCGTAAAATTCTTAGGTACAGGGGACAAAAATGCTAAAAAACCACTGCTCGTGGCTTTTTATCACTTTTGTCCCCTGTAACGAAGAATTTTACGACATAGTAAAGATTTCCTCCGTTTACCTATATGCTGGATCCATTTTCTTTGGAAAGAGCTACGTACTCAAGCCTCATGGTCGAAGGCGTGTAGGATCCGTGCAGCTGGTACCGAGATCATAAGGGAGGTGGCTTAGAGCTGGAGATTAGCAAACTCAAGGTGAGCCTTGGACACAATGCACATCTTGCATTATTGTTTAGCGTATCTATAAAGACAGCCAAAGGTTGTAGACCATTGTAATAAAATACATGTTGAAGGACTCTTACTGAACACACCACCCTGTTGTCATTTCAGGGCACCAGATAACTAGCCACTCGTTTTGGGCCCAGGACAGTAATAAAAATCCCTGAGACGAGAATTAATTAAGCAGAATCTGTAGCGTGACCTCTAGTCTCTTGGGTTTTGAGTAACTTTTTCTCTTCACAATGTATATTTCAGCAACATCTGAATTTTTTTTTATCTGTTTAATTAACACATCTGTTTTCTCCCTTCATTTCGAGAACTTATTAGTGTTTGGCTTTAAATAACACATTTCTTAATCTGATCATTTCCTTTGCAAGAAATTTCATTAAAGCTGTTGTCTCCATATGAGAATGTCTAATTCTGTATCTCATCCAAGATGCCTTGTGCTTAGCTGGTTTCATTCGAACACAATCTCCTCCACTCAGCGTGGGTTTTGTTTGATGAAAATGTATGCCTGATAGCTTCCTGCAGCCGAGAATTTCACGGATATGTGTTTGAACAGGAGATAAGGGTTTAGAGGAGGGAAAAGAGTGAGATATTAAAGACTTATACAGAATCAAATGATTCCTAACTGCACAGAAACAAATACAAACACTGTTGTGTCAGCTGGAAATTGCCGAAACATAGAAAACTTACGTCCTCGGCTGATGCATGGCAAATACTTGCACGTGTAAGATGAGACGACTTCTTTTCCTATAAGAGCTTGTGTAGAACAGAGGTGGATAATAGGATTCAGGTGTTTAGCACAGGATTTTGTAAGCTCTCGAGCGTTGAGACTTGAAGCTAATGGAAGGAGTGAAAAAAGCAACCTGAACCGGGAAAGTAACCTTAAAGGGGATGTATCGCTTCTTCAGTTCATGTGTTTCAAAGTATTTTTAATTTCTCAGCTCTACAAATCCAGGGGCGTTTCTTCCCCTCCCAGCTGGGTGTTTCTTAACTGAAGGGTGATGACATCATCCCCCCCTTCACTGTTCATGCTCGCTCCCGAGCCCTGTCCCCCCCCCTCCCCTCTCTGTCTGAGTCCACATCTCACGGTTCCTCCCGCGGTTTTATTTAAAAAGATTTTACAATAAAAAAAAATGTTGCTCCGCCACTTCCAGCATCATGACTGACACAAGTGGGAAAAAAAAATTTAATCACACATTAAAATGTAAATCCCCGTACTCATTGTATTTAAAACATCAATTTATTTATAAAAAATTGAAAAACCCAAAATTTCATAAACGTTTTCGGTCAAAAAGGGACCTTTTCGATGGCACTTCCCCCGTAAAATAGCCATATCCAGTACCAATAACCTACATTGCTGTGCCTTATTTAGTATTTTTCTACAAGAAAACCCAAAAAAATCTAAGAAGGCCTGATGTACCAAAAACGTTTATGAATTTGGCTTTCTTTTTGGGAAAAAAAAGTGATTTTTTTATAATAAAATGAGTAGGGTATTTACTGTATAGTTGTTGAAAGAGCTTTTTAATACCACATCCTGCTTTAAATCTGACGTCTTCTATGAACTCAGTTTCTATGACCTTTTTCTCCTCTCTCGCTCGAGGTTTGTTACAGTTGAACCCAGTCTATGAACGGACAGTTTCCCCTTCTAGCGGGAGAGTTAGGCACCATGGCACAATTTTGCTGTTTTCTGTGAAAGGGATGGTCAGGGACGCACACAAGACACGGAAAGGGGGGCCCGCATGATCCCAGCCTCTGTCCCTCCTTTTGGGAACCCGACTATTTTAAAGGCCGGCCCCAAACCAAAGACTAAAGGCTACAGGGCAGCGTGCAACAAAGAAAAACAAAAAAAGAACACGGAACCAGTGTCGGACAGTCCAAGTCAATAAGGGGGGCGGGCAGCGGGGTACGATCGTGGGGAAAGGGAAAAACCCAGAAACAAGCAAGATCAATTGCACAGAAAACCACAATATGACAGGCTAACTATAAGGCACGCAATATAGGGGCAAAGGGAAGGGAAAGCACGGCTATATATAGGAAAGGGGTAAAGTAAAGGAGCTGGTAGGTGGAAGGAACAGAAACCCGTGGGGAAACAAAGTGTCAATCGAAGGAACACAGATTAATAAAAGGGGCGGGGATTCCTGGCCACGGGCTTTGGGCCAGGATTCTACCTACAAGGAAAAGTACCAGTACAATATGACTACGAGGGGACAAAGTATTACGTTAAAAACCCATGGTTTACGTCGACCCCCCCTGCCGGCGCCCAGAACCAAAAGCGGGGGGCGTGCCCGGGCACAATCATGACAGTACCCCCCCTCTTGGGGGGGCCACCGGACCCCCAACGAGCTTTAGGTTTGGCAAGTAAACTTGGTAAAATTTTTCCCTTTACTAATCGGGGCTTTTTTTTTGCCGAGGGACTGGGGAAGGACATTTTGGGTCTGGTGGCGATTACCTTAGGTTTTTAATTTCTTGGGCTTTTTTAAAAGTCTTAGCTTTTTGCCCAGATGTGCACAGTCGATTAATGGCGGAATTTTTCAGTTTTAAAACCCCTGTATGGCAGAGTACATGAGAGGGGAATCCTCCTCAAAAAAAAGGGGGGACAGCTTAGACGGAGCAGAACCCCGGAATCGTAGTCGAGAACACTATTTCCCGGAGAAAGAAAATTTTCGGGTTCTTTTTAATGCAAATGCAGATTCTTGCTCCGGAGCAGCAATTTAAGTTTGCCCCCGGAGCGGTTATGGTACAATCATCAGCTGTTGTGGGGGGAAATTAACAGCAACTCTCTCAAAACCCCCGATTTACCTTCTGAAATACCGTGGATTAATTACCGCACACCCCAAGGGGATCAACGTCTTCAAAGGGAACCACATGAGCGCCCATTTGATCAGCTCAGTGGTTCTACAGTCAAAAAAAATTTATGGAGGGGGACCCAGGGCAACCCAAAGAATAATATCCCAGCGATTTTCCAGCAAAAAACGAAAGTTTTTCCGTATGAAAACTCCAACTTCAAAGTGTCTCCGCAGTAGAAATTTTATTTTTCCCCCGGTTGGGGGGGGGGTTGAATCCCCCCTAAAACCCAAAAAAAGGGAGCACTAAATGGAACTTTTCCAAAACCCCAAGGCCTGGAAACAGACTACAAATAAAATAGCAGCTGCGCCCGAGTAAATCATAGCTTGAAAAGCAAAATTTTTTGAATTAGGAAAAAGGATACAGGCAAAAAAAACTTATTCCCAGACTTGGGAGGTCCTGTATACCCGAGTTACCTTCCTGGAAACTATCAGGCGTTCCGCTTTTTTCCCCAGGTGACTGGGCCTAGTCCGGACAGTCCTCAGAAAATGGTCGGATCTTCCCCAATAAAGCACAAGGCATTCTCCAGCCAAGTCTCCTCTGGTGGAGCAGATGACAACCCAACCCTTTGGGTTTTTCTTAGGAGTGGGTTGGGGGATAGAAGAGGGGGGGAATTTTTAGAGAAAAAAAGGTTTTACAGAAAAAATTTACAGAACTGAACAGTCACCCCCCATGTTTTTCCCCGTCTTCCTCAAGCCTTCTGTCAAAGTCAGGGGTAGAGTCATAATTCATTTAAATTTTTTAGGGGTTGGATGGCTGACCATAGCATCCTTTCCCCATCAGACACCCCGTTGAAGAGGGTTTTAAGGGGGTTTGGCAGACCACCCCGGCATGGTACACCCTGGGGGAACTCAGAACAATATTCTTTGGCTGAGCGGGGCCCCCGCTGAATAGCAGCAGGTGAGTTTTGCCATGCCCCACGACTGGGGTTGATAGAATGCCCAAAACCTGAAAAAACTTTTTACGAAAGTCCATTCCGGGGGTTAGGTGGGAAGCTAGTGCCCAAATTTAGTGGGGCCCCGGGGGAGAGACACTACAACCCACCTTTTCAGCTTCAGTGGGAAAAAAAAGAAGCGGAAAAAAAAAAGGGGGACAGGATTTCCCCGAAAGTCCGGGAAAACCCGTCAGGATTTCCCCTCAAAACGATCCCCGGGAGAAAAACATTTTAATTTATAAAAGATGCTAGGGTTCACAAACCAGGGGGGGGTGCGGCACAGACGGGGGGGCAAGACCGGTGCCCGGGGGAAACTATGGCATCCAAAGTTTGACATTGGGTTAAAGAGCCCCCCATGCCCTGAAACTGAGTTTTCAACTCACCCCGGGGCAGTGCGATAAATCGGTACCAAAATTTAAAACCCCCGGGGGGGGTTGATTAGGGTAAGGGCCTCTATAATGAAAGGGGTGGGCAGGGGGCACAAAGACACGAAAGTGGGGCCCCGACACTGATCCCCTCTGTCCCTGCCTTTGGGGGAAACCCCCCCTTAACAGGCGGCCCCAAAAAGAAGACTGAAGGCTCCGACAGCGTGCACAAAACAAAGGGAAACAAACAAAAAACACAGAACCAGTGTCGACAGTCCAAGTCAATAACGGGGCGGGCAGCGCGGCAGAATCGTGAGGCAAAGGGGAAACCAAAACAAGCAAGGGTCAATTGCACAGAGAAACAACAATAGAAGGCTAACATAAGACACGCAAATAGCAGGGAAAAGGGGGAGGAAGCAGCGGCTATATTAGGAAAGGGGGTAAAGTAAAGGAGCTGGATAGGTGGAAGGAAAAGAAAGCCCGGGTAGGGAAAAAAAGCTGTCAACAGAAAAAAGATTAAACTAAAAAAGGGGTTTTGGAGGATCCCGGCCCCCGGGGGTTGGCCCGGAATCAAAAACCTACAAGGAAAGAAGTACCCGTACACACTTGACTTGCACAAAAATATTACTTTTAAAAAACCCTGGTTCGTCGCACCGGCCGTGGCCGGGGACCAAACAAAAGAGGGGGCGTGCCGGCACAATCAGACATTTGATTGTAAATCAGCCGTGTGTTTCTGCGGGTTGCAGAGTGAAATTGCTCGGGCCTTACTCGATGAGAGAAGCAGGGATCGGGCACATTTCTGCTTTTTCTGATTTTAAAAAAACCCCGCAGGTTATTGTGTTTCTTCTGGGTATCAGAGTGAAATTCTTGCTGGTCCCCTTTCTCTGAGTGGCGAGACAGGAATGTCGCTCCGTGAATCCACCGGGGGAAAAAATGTAAATTGTAGAGCCGTCAGCCAAAACGGGCAGGAGGAGGAATCGGACCGGCCCCGGGGAAATTTTTTTACAGAAAAGAGTAAGGGGTCCTGTAAAAAAAGCAGCTTTGCTAATGACATCCCCAAATTTCAAATTGCTTGTTTTTTATGTCCCCCCTTTTTCTGAAACCATTTAATGAAAAGTAACCCCCTTTAAGGGGCTTTCACAAGCGCAGTTTTTGGGGCGTTCTAACGTGCACCAATTTTAAAATCCCCTTTTTACCACAAGCTTCTTTTATTGTTTAAAATGGTTTAGGAAAGGTGTTTTAAATAATAATCAATTTTCTTTGGGTTGAAGTTTGTGGATCGACCACTGATTGTTTCTCACTTTCCAAAAAGTTTAGAGAAGGGGGAAGCTTGTGGGGAAAAAGGCGTTTTTAATTGGGGTGCAGGTAAAACTGACCAAAAATGTGCTTGTGAAAACACCTTCAGAACAACAATTCAGCAACATTTCTCAGTATTCTGAGATTTTGATCATATCAAAAGCTTGAAACAGATGGAAGACAAAACACTGACATGCCTCGATGCAGCAAATGGAGCAGATGACGGTGTCGAAATTCAGGAAACTTTATTAGCCCCTTGACCGATGAGATTTTCAACTGGTTTCGAACCTGAAGCCAATAGATTTCAAAAAGTTAATGGAACTAAAGTATTTCTTATTGATAACAGCAAGGGAATGATGACTATTTATGTGTTCCATCTTATCAGACACAATATCCATATGATTCTATGTAGGAGGATTTCAGATTAGAGATGAGCGAGCGTAAAATGTTTGTTCGATTGAACCCGAACTTTTGTGTGTTTGTTTGAGGTTCTATTGAACTAGAGCCGAACCCATTAATCAAAGGGAGAAATGTTTGGTTAATTTTTATACCTAAACGGTGAGGGGGAAGCGGAATTACATACAACAGTAACCTGGAGACGTGGAACAACTTAGTGAAGAAAATTTGGCTCTAAAAGTGACAGAAAAAAATTGAGAGGTTAAAATACTGCATTCCCTTCAATGGCTGACTGAAAAGATGTGGACAGCTTGCAAGCAGGGGCGTAGCTATAGGAGGTGCAGCGCTAGCAGCTGCTACGGGGCCCTACATCCTGAGGGGGTCCAAAATCCCCTTTGACACATAGGAGATTTGGAGACGTGTGTTATACAGTTACTGAACCCCCGAAACTGCCAAAAACGGAACTTTTGGGCACTGAGTATTATTTAGCAAATCCAAGCTCTGTATAATATATTTCCATGTATATGAGAGTTAGGCTTTATGCGAGCCTGCAAATGTCGCCAAATAGTGTGGGAAAGATGCAGCCAGCAATACCAAACTCCCTTACTTTTGATCTGAACTATCTAACTAAGAGCAGTCTGTACAGTACAGAGAGTGAGCTGAAAATGGCGTTCACAAGGCAATACAGTGAAATATATATATAACGTGGTCATGTGATTTTAGCAGCCAATGAGAGCCCTACACCTCAGCGATGACGTATTTGATACTTCTTTGTGCTCTGCACTGAATGGATGGCCGCCAAAAGTGCAGAAAGGTGATTGGATGGCAGTAAAATGTTCAGTTTGGCTTGAGTTCTAAAAATTCAAGAAGTTCTACTAGAACTTAGCTTTTCTAGAACAGCTCGATCAACATTATTCCAGATAAATAGACAACATTTTGGTCCTAAGCGAAGCATTTTCATGTCATATCTGTACATGTGAGAATGTCAGTAGTAGAATGAGGTGTCACATAAACTATATATAGCTGAGCAGTGTTCAGCTGAACTCCCATAGAACAGAATGCAGAGTGGTGCATAAGCGCGACCGGCTCCCCGGGTGGCTGTTTCTGACATAGGTGTGGGTCCAAGCTATCAATATGCCATTGATGTCTATGTTGGGAAAACCCCTTTACATAGCCATGTTAATTTCAACAATGTACAATAAGTGAAAAGAAAGCAGTTGGGAATATGGTTTAATAAGAGATATGGATGTAGCAAAACTAAACTTGGCACATGGCACATAGTGATATCACTGCACAGAACATTATCTCAACTTCTTCACTGCTTTTTAATAACCTTTGTTTGTCAATGCTGGCAGCAAGAAGTCACATAAAAGGGGTCACATGTAGTGAGCTGATTTGGTGGGCATATAAGGTGTATGATAGGCTGTCTGCACACATATCTCTCGTTTCCGTTATAGGTAAAAGGGGTGATTCATAAGAGTTCCAAAAGGAATGATTACCGGCTTTTAGGTCAAGGGTGGTGGTGTCAAGATGATAAATCAGGTGTGGGATTATCTTTTGTTCCACCCTTTATTCAATTAGATGTCTCTGGTCCAAATTGATTGATTTTATCTGTCGACAGCTTGAGCTCGAGAAATACAGCCCACACGGGTCTGGGTCATAAATCTGATTTATTAACAGGAAGTAACAGTTTGATATCTTCTACGTATGAAGAATCACATGATCATTCTATCATTGGCTAATTGGCTGTTGCTGAAACCTCATAGTCTCCTGTAACTACATAAGGTTGCTAGGCATTAGTGGATGAGACATTCCGAGAGAGGAATTTCTTTGGTTTCTTGATATAACTTCTCGCTGAAGCAACAGTGCATTCCTTCCAAGTAAAGCTGTGTGAAAGATATCTGATACTTTGATAAGGATTGAAAGCAGTAAAAGCAGTTTAAACAAACTATCTGATGAGCTTAATAAGAATGGACTGATGAAACAGACTTTGATGTTTTTTCCTTAAATTATCAACTTGACAGTGGTATTTTTAAAGATGCACAGTTTGTGAACTGTTGGTGACTGCTGTGGTGAAAATGTATTGTGAGTGGACAAATGGTGTCATGGTAAATAAGAGATGTGTAAACTGTGGAGCACCATGTGAGAGGTGAATGTCAGCTATGAAAGTGTGCAAGGGTGGATGACATTCTACAGGGAAGCAGCACAAAAATCAATTCACTTCTGCTAACCCTACTGCATATGGGTCCCCGGAGCAGACGGATGTCACTGCACCTCTGCTAACCCTACTGTGTATGAGGCCCCGGAGCAGACGGATGTCACTGCACCTCTGCTAACTCTACTGTGTATGAGGCCCTGGAGCAGACGGATGTCACTACACCTCTGCTAACAATACTGTGTATAGGACCCTAAAGTAGACATATGTCGCTGTATGACCAAGATGTCTAAGTACTACCCTGGACCCTAATTCTGCAGACTTGAAAACAGTTGAGCATCTGTTGGGGTCCCTGTATGGTGGTGTTGGCTCTTTGGACCCTCCAGCAGCTGTGGAGCCCCTGGATGGTGGTGTTGGGTCTATGGCTCCTCCAGCAGCTGTGGGGCCCCTGGATGGTGGTGCGGGCTCTATGGCCCCTCCAGCAGCTGTGGGGCCCCTGCATGGTGGGGTCGGTTCTAGGGACCTCCAGCAGCTGTGGGAGCCCCTGGATTGTGGTGTGGGCTCTATGGCCCCTCCAGCAGCTGTGGAGCCCCTGGATGGTGGTGTTGGTTCTATGGACCCTCCAGCAGCTGTGGGGCCACTGGATGGTGGTGTTGGCTCTAAAAGACCCTCCAGCAGCTGTGGGAGCCCCTGGATGGTGGTGTTGGCTCTATGGACCCTCCAGCAGCTGTGGGGCCCCTGGATGGTGGTGTTGGCTCTACGGACCCTCCAGCAGCTGTGGGGTCTCTGGATGGTGGTGTTGGCTCTATGGACCCTCCAGCAGCTGTGGAGTCCCCTGTATGATGATGTTGGCTCTTTGGACCCTCCAGCAGCTGTGGGAGCCCCTGGATGGTGGTGTTGGGTCTATGGCTCCTCCAGCAGCTGTGGGGCTCCCGGATGGTGGTGTTGGCTCTATGGCCCCTCCAGCAGCTGTGGGGCCCCTGGATGGTGGTGTTGGGTCTATGGATCCTCCAGCAGCTGGGGGAGCCCCTGCATTGTGGTGTTTGCTCTATGGAACCTCAAGCAGCTGTGGAGCCCCTGGATGGTGGTGTTGGCTCTATGGACCCTCCAGCAGCTGTGGGAGCCTCTGGATGGTGGTGTTGGCTCTATGGTCCTCCAGCAGCTGTGGGAGCCTGGATGGTGGTGTTGGCTCTATGGACCCTCCAACAGCTGTGGGGCCCCTGGATGGTGGTGTTGGCTCTATGGCTCCTCCAGCAGCTGTGGGATGCAGTTGGCTCCAGGTACCTGTAACAATCTACCAGGATCTTACTAAATCAGTCCCAGCCTGTCTGGATATTAGCTCCTGGTCGTTTTATATATATACATATACACACATAGGCAGTTATAGAATAATTAAACCAGGAGACTTTATATGGATATGTGCCATCTTGGTACACCCTTCTGCATTATATATAAAATACAGAATGGTGTGTGCTCATCCTAATGCAATCGCTATGTCTAGATTAAGTACCCTAGAAGGAATACAATTACAAGAGAAAAAATAAAAGCAAATAAAAAATATTAAAAACTGAAATCATCCCCATTTTGCTATTCGACAAATAAATAAAAATATAAAAAAGTAACACATAACTGCTATTGCTGTGCCCATTAAAGTCCAAACTATTAAAAAGTAACATCATTTACCCTGTATGCTGAATACTGTAGAAGAAAAAAAATTCCAAATGCCAAAACTGTGGGGATTTTTTGGTAATTTCAAGGCCCCAAAAATTGGAACAAAAAGTAATCAAAAAGTTGCGTGTATCCCAGAATGGTATCAGTAAGAACCAAATTTCAGCCCGCAAAGAACAAGCCCTCACACAGATTTATAAGTGGTCGCATAAAATGGGCAGCATAATAAAAACTAATTTGGTATCGCTGGGATTGTACAGGCCTGCAGAATACAGATGCAGATGCAAATGCAGATATCATGTCAATTATACTGAAGTGAACTCCATAAGAACAAAACCTCTGCAAAAATGGCACAAGTAGGTTTTTTCACTTTCGAACCAACTTTGATTTTTTTTTTCAGTTTCTCAGCACATTCTATGGTGTGATCAATGGTACTATTAAAAATAACATCTTGTTCCACAAAAAAACAAGCCCTCATACAACTATGTAAAAGGAAAAATAAAAAGATTATTGTTGGCGGGTAGGAAGAAAAGGAACTCGACAACAAATATGTGATGGGAAGAGGTTAAAGGTGTTGCCTAGTGGAATAAAAAATGTTTTCTCAATATTTTCCCTTCTAATATAATGCACTGTTGTAATATACTTTTATTAATTTTTTTGTTGGCTTTCTGCAGTTCTACATCAGGTGTTTAATGACAGGAAGCTCAATAACTCCATGTGTCTGGACACACAGGAAACAACTCTGTGTAGAGCGTAGGTGATCATGTCACCAGAGCGGTGTTGCTGTTCTTAGGGCAGTCTCTGAAGCCATTCCTTTTGTCCTCCCTCTCAACACTCAGGAAGGAAAAAGATGGAGTGCACTGTAAAGTAATAAACACAATGTTTTATTACAAAGGGATCGGGGGGCCCGGGCAGAGAAATGGCAGATGAGGTTTAACATAGAAAAATGCAAGGTTATGCACATGGGAAGGAAAAATCCATGATTACAATATATACTCGAGTATAAGCCTAGGGTGGAAAATGCAACAGCTACTGGTACGTTTCAAAAATAAAAATGTTTACCAATAAAATTAAATAGGCAGGTATAGGCAGTTTAATGTCCCCCAAAGGCAGGTATAGGCTGTTTAATAACCCCATAGGCAGCTATAGGCAGTTTAATGTCCCCCAAAGGCAGGTATAGGCAGTTTAATAACCCCATAGGCAGGTATAGGCAGTTTGATGTCCAACCTTGGAAGGTAGAGGCAGGTATATGTCCCCCATAGGCAGGTATAGGCAGGTATATGCCCTCCATGGCAGTTATAGGCAGGTATATGTCCCCCCATAGTCAGGTATAGGCAGGAAGAGGCAGATATAGACAGGTATATGTCCCCGCATATGCAGGTATAGGCAGGTGTATGTCCCCCATAGGCAGGTATAGGCAGGTATATGCAGGGTTTACAAAAAGTACTCACCTCTATCCCTCACTGCTCTGACTCCCAGGTGCTCAGTCTTCTTGCCGACACAGTGGGGTGTGATGTCATCAGGCAGTGGTATGACACTCACGCTGCCTGTGCCGGATTCTCTGGACAGCCGCAAGTCTGCAGCCATCCGATGTCCACTGCGGAGGAGGAAGCGCTCACTTTCTGCTCAACAGTGGTATCTTCATCTGTATGCGCTCCCAGAGGAGTCACATACAGGTGAAGAGATCGCCGACAGTGCCCGGGCCATGGCAGCTCCCGGACGCTGTCGGCTTACTCGGGATTCAGCTATATGCGCTCCCTAAGGAGTCACATACAGCTGAAGTATGCCTGCCGGCGCCCGATCTCATTGCTCCAGCACTGGCCAGGATGGTGATTTCAGTTCCTGCTGTGTCTTATCAACAGCACATGAGCTTGTTTACATTACTTCCTGACAAGCTTTAATCCTTTAGAGCTCTGTAGGAATCCAGCCTGCTGTTTATAGACCTCCATCACTCATGTCACTTTAATAGCCTCAGCTAGGAACAGCAGAGCTGAAATGTCAATGACTGCTGTAGAATCACCCACAGACTGAACAGAAAGTGTAAGCCTGATGCTGTGACTCTGTAAAACAGCATGATGAGACAACCCATTTAAGACATATTGATGTATCAAATAGAGATAATAAACTTAATGGAGATATTAATTAATAATTGAAGTATTTCTGAAAATACATAACTTTAGGTTTTCAGCCACAATGACAATGGAGAACATAACAATACATAACAATTGTTGTACTTAAAGTAATAAAAAAAATTAAGGATCCTTCCTGAGATATCTTTGTGTTGAATGTTGGTGTTTGTAGAGCTTGGAGCCTATGGAGAGCAAAACACTAGGGTGAAGCAAATGAAGCAGGAGATATTATCAATATTCTAGAACAGTATTAAGCTTCTTTATTGTAGAGATGTTCAGCATGTGGACAGCTGAAAGCTAAGGGACATCAAGAAACTAAGACATCTTGGTGTTGCTTTCAAACTAAGGGATCTTGATCAAAATATTGAAGTCTCTGAGCTTCTTGAAGGTTAACATGTATAGATCATAAAGCCAAGGGTCAGCAAAAAAAAAAATGAAGACAAGCTTCAGGTTGCATGTAGACCAGGTGACCTTATGGAATCAATTCAGGAACAGTTTTGTGGATTTTGGGTGTTGAATGATGAAATATTCAGAGCTTGAAACCAATAGAGGACAGAACATCAGGATATCTTAATGCAGAAAACTGAGAAAATTCAGTAACAGTTTCTAAGCTAAATGACTGCCTTCATAGATCTTGAAGCTAATGGAGGATCTTTATAATTTTCACATAGACAAATTGACCTTAACGGGGTTTTCATGCTCCAAAATCATATCTGTAATGATGGGGACATTAAAAATAAGTACGTTTGCAACTGGTTTGTATTACCTAAATCATTTAGTACACCAACTGTTAGCTAATCTGTGTGTGTCTAGAGCTAATTCTGCTATAGATCCCAAAGCCAAGGGTCAGCAAAAAAATTAAGACAAGCTTCAGGTTGCATGTAGACCAGATGAACTTAGGGAATCAATTCAGGAACAGTTTTGTGAGTTTTGGATATTGAATGATGAAATATTCAGAGCTTGAAACCAACAGAGGACAGAACATCAGGATATCTTAATGCAGAAAACTGAGAAAATTCAGGAACAGTTTCTAAGATACATGACAGCTTTCATAGATCTTGAAGCTAATGGAGGATCTTTATAATTTTCACATAGACAAATTGACCTTAAAGGGGTTTTCTTGCTCCAAAATCATATCTGTAATGATGGGGACATTAAAAATAAGTACGTTTGCAACTGGTTTGTATTACCTAAATCATTGAGTACACCAACTGTTAGCTAATCTGTGTGTGTCTAGAGCTAATTCTGCAGCCTAGGGTTAGGCTATGGCCACTGTGCTGTGAGTGGCTGCCTGAATTTGGTTCAACCTCTGGTTGTAACCTCCCCCGTGTGCTATGACTGGCTGAACGGCACTATAAGTGCTCACGCCCCATGAGCCCTGTGAATCCGGCTGCCTATGCTTCTCTCCTATCTCAGTGATAGCTCTGAGGTTATGGAGCTGGTTAATTACTGAGTCTCTATAGCTGCTAGATTCATTTCCCATCAATATAACACATCCTAATACATGCTGCTACCCCACCCATATAACACACCCTTACGCACTCTGCTTCCCCACTGATATAACACACTATTATACACTCTTCTCTCCCCAGCCATATAACACACCTTTATACACTCTGTTCTCCCCACCCATATAACACACCTTTATATACTCTGTTCTCCCCACCCATCTAACACACCTTTATATACTCTGCTTCCCCCAACCATATAACACACACTTATACACTCTGCTTCCCCAACCTGTATAACACACCCGTATTCACTGATATGTCCCATCTAATACACCCTTATACATTCTGCTCCCCCCATATAACACACCCTTCTACACTCTGTTCCCCCCACCCATATCACACTACCGTCGACACTCTGATCTGTCCCACATAACATACTCCTATACACTCTGCTCCCCCCACCAATATCACACACTTATACAGTCTGCTTGCCCACCCATATAACACACCTTTATACACGCTGTCCCTCCACCTATGCAACACACCCTTATACACTCTGCCTGATAAAAGAGCGGGACAGAGTGCATTTCTCACATTTGTTTAAGAACTGTTTATACCAATACAGGTGTTCTTGTTATAAGGATTGCTTGTGGAGCCTGGGAGGGAGGTGACAGCTCTTCAGGCAAGAGAACTGTACAGTGCAGGACGTCCGCAGAGCTGAAACATCCACTCCCTCCCACTGTTCACAAGAATGAAGAGGACTGGGGAGGAGCAGAGACAGGGAGGGGGCGTGATGAGGTCACCACTCCTCAGTGAGGGAAGATACTCCTAATGGGAGGAGAGACCTGCCTCAGGATTTGAAAATCAAAGCTAGTGAAAAAGCTCAGATGAATGCAAAAGCTTGTAGTGAGAAAACCCCTTTAAGAGTATAGTAAAGAAACAGTTTTTGAGCTTGTTGAAATATATACTGTATATCAGTGGAAGGTATGAAGCTGTAGAAGAGTGCCCTGAGAGCTACAAGCTAAGGAGAAAAGGGCGGGGATGAGACTCTAAAGTATGGGCGAATAAATAAAACCATGATCGCCAGTCGGGAGCCCCCTTCTTTAGTCAGTGACGCATCCTATACAGCACGGGTGTCAAACACAAGGCCCGCGGGCCAAATCTGACTCAGCCGTGCAGTCAGTCAGCAGCTGCACACTCGGTGCAGCTGTTAGTACAGGAAGAAGGCAGGAGGGATCGTTTCCCTCCTACCTTCTCCCTTTGTATGTACTGTGCTTGGTGAGCGCTGTACATACATACGGCGTCGCAGGGGGCGTGACGCATCGCTTTACTCACGCCCCCTGATGTGACGCAACGCTGGGTCTCCTCGTTCGGCAGCCTGTGCCACCGAGGAGATCCCTGGGAGCTGCGTGACAGCGCAAGCGGCGTGACGTCACGCTGCTTACACCGTACCCCCGCTCCAGCACCACACCGGGCCGTGCTCCACGTCCACCAGGTGAGTAGTTTTAATTTTACTTTATAACCAGTAGGGGGGCTATAGGGGGCCTCTACATGGGTACTGGGGGGGCCATGGGGCATATACATGGCTACTGGGGGGCTATGGGGCATCTACATGGCTACTGGGGGCTATGGGGCATCTGCCTGGCTACCGGGGGGCATGGGGCATCTGCCTAGTTACTGGGGGGCTATATGGGGCATCTGCCTGGCTTCTGGGGGGCTATATGGGGCATCTACCAGGCTACAGGGGGGCCATATGGGGCATGTACCTGGCTACAGGGGACTATGTGGGGCATCTGCCTGGCTACAGGGGACTATATGGGGCATCTGCCTGGCTACAGGGGACTATGTGGGGCATCACCCTGGCTACAGGGGGTCTATGTGGGGCATCACCCTGGCTACAGGGGGCTATGGGGGGCATCTCCCTTGCTACAGGGGGCTATGTGGGGCATTTCCCTGGCTACAGGGGGGCTATGTGGGGCATTTCCCTGGCTACAGGGGGGCTATGTGGGGCATTTCCCTGGCTACAGGGGGGCTATGTGGGGCATTTCCCTGGCTACAGGGGGGCTATGTGGGGCATAAACCTGGCAACAGGGGGCTATGTGGGGCATCTCCCTGGATACATGGGGGATATGTGGGGCATCTCCCTGGTTACAGGGGGGCTATGTGGGGCATCTCCCTGGCTATATGGGGCATTTTACCTGGCTGCAGAGGGCATATTACCTGGCTGCAGGAGGCATATTACTACCTGGCTACAGGGGGCAAATACCTATCTACTTACATGGGCAGATATAACTTTCATCTACAGGGGGCTTTATACCCACCTATCTACATACAAGGGTCATATGTACCTATCTACCTAAAGGGGGCAATATATTCTCCTGGTTCCCCTCAAAGGGCTAATTATAATAGCAATACTGTACAAATGTAACAGTCAAGGAGAAGTTCCATTTACACAGTTCTAAAATTTAAGGTACGCCGTGAGGCTGATGTGGCCCCCGGTGAAAACGAGTTTGACACCCCTGCTATACAGAGTCAACAACTGCCCTCCTTGTGGCAGATGGCCTTCCTGTCGGTTTACTTGTGCATATCCATCCATGACTCATAGGCCTCGTTCACACGGCTTATTCTGGGACTGATTGGAGCCGTACTGCGTGCAGTATTTGCTCTGCAGTACGGCTCCAATCCGTCCCAGTAACTACGGTAATCCACAGTTCTCATAGAGAACTATGGATTCCGTCACCCCTCCCCGCTCGGCGAATCCGCCGAGGGGGAGAAAGTGACATGTGAATTATTTACGGCGCGTACGCGCCATGAAGAATGGATGTCTATGGGGCCGGCGAGCTGCTAGCCCCCCGTCCCCGCTGCACGGCAGCCGGCGTAATTGCGGGGCGAAATACGGCCCCACAATTACGCCGGCAATAAGCCGTGTGAACATTGCCATACACTGTAGCACACTTTAAGGTCAGAAGAGAAATATGATCCAAATGGATTCAATGGTAACAAACCATCACTTGTGAGATCACTACAGATTTTAAGCCTCTAATTGTAAACAAGAATGTTTCCATTCACCAAAAGCAAGCAGAGAATATAAAAATATCACAAAGTTACAGAATTTTTCACAATATAATTATTATGTTATTATTTTTGATTTGGGTCAATGTCAGATTCCACCAGAATCCAAGTGAGGGCTGGCCCAAATTTGATTTTGATGGAAATTGCCCAAAAATTGACCATAGCCTTAAACTAGGCTTAGTATTAGGGTTATGGTTTTTACTGGCTTTCAAGGGTAAACTTACCTTTCTCTGATGCCCGATTCCTAATCATAACTGGTGTGACCTCACATCTGGTCAGTGTCACTAGTGTTAGTAATGTCGACCAGAAGTGTCAACGCCCTTGGGGTGACATTGACTAGAAGTTCTGCCGTAACCAATTGTGGAAGGATCAGGGGAATGACTGGATGAAGGGATTTTCCAAGAGTTGAAAACCTACTCTACCACCATTTACTGTACTAAAATAAAAAAATAACCATACTTACCTCCCCCATCACCACCGTGCCAGCGCTGCCAGAACTCCATTGTTTCCTCCAAGTGCCTCACTCAGGACTGGGATAAGGTATTTTGGTGCCCTAGACAAATAAGACATATAGCACCCCCACCCACCCATGGAAAATTCAAAACACTTCATACCCCCTTGAGCCCCCTTTTCAGTCTGGAATGAAGTGGCGATCTAGGAGGTCACCTGTCATCACGCCCCAGCTCTCGCTGATGACATCACGTTCATGGATCACATCATGCTACAAAGAATCTGCATGTTCAGCATGTGACCACAGAGGTCAATGATTGGCTGCAGCGTCATGTGATCCATGAACATGACATCATCAATGAGAGATCAGGGTAGGGGGGACTGGAGCTCAGGCTGTGCTGAAACGGTGATGATGAAGACAAAAAGTATGGGTTAATCTTACAATGGGAGGTGGTAGGAAAGTTTTAAATAGTCTTGGAAACTTAAAACTTAGGGTTAGAGTCAGGGTTCAGGATAATCTTAAAGGGGTTTTTCCATAAAGTGAGTTGCTTACCTCTTATCAGGAGAAAAGATAAAAAATCATGAACAGCTGCAGGGTTGAGAGGGAGGGGGCTGAGCAGAGAGGAGCAGAGAGTGAGAAAGAAGGGAACCTCTGCAATGTTTACTCAAATAATAGCATTACAACCAGTTCATTGTCTATACAGCTGAAAACCTCATACACTGCACTTTCTCCACAGTCCCTTGAAAGCTCATTCATGTTCCCTGTCATCAGATAAGAAGTGCAAACACGCAAGTGCGGCCAGATCAGCTCCTGTCAGGGTCCTGGTCGTGTCTAATGCGAGCTTTCAGGTAACTAAGGGGGACTGAGCAATGCTGTAACTCTCACAGGCTTCACTTTTTGTAATCACATATTTAGAAAAGTGATTAAATTCCCATTTTGGAGGGATCCCACGTCAACATTACATCATGGCAAAAGCCCTTTAAGGTTAAAGTTAGGGCTAGAGAAAAAATTTAGGTTATGGATGTATCGAGCCCAAATTTTTTAACAAGTTCGATAAAACCAGTGTCAAACTGATCAGGGCCCTTTTCAAGCATCACTAATTATGCCTCATTTCCATATATCAGAAACCCTTGTCATTGCAGACAGCGTCTTATCACCTCCATAGTCACATAATCTGGAAATTTCTAGCCACCTGTAGGATCTTATTTCTTGCCCTGTCATCCCTCAAATTGGGATCAATCCTCAACAAGTCCATTTGAGTGCATATGAATAGAATACAATGAATGCGTCTTGAGAACATAATCTATAGAACAAAACCTTGCTTATTTGGCTGGTCTCTCCATTATATTTAAGCAATTAGTCTTATGCTACCGGATTGTTATTGATTGTGGTGTCTGCCGCCTTGTGACTAAACAGCATTCTAAGTTGTCACATTGAAACTAATCTTTATTGGCCTCAGCTCATTTCATATGACATTTGTTACGACATCCTGATAGAAAACAATTATATCTTATCAGGAATCGGCATCCAGGCGGGTCACTGTCATCATTCTGGGGATATCACAGCTGGAAGAGATTTCCATTTAAAGTTGTGGGCTAGTTCAGGAGAAGAATCAGGCACAATTGAATATTCCAAAGCATATACCACCTTTATAATGAATTAGCACTGATTTATTGTATGTTATGTCTATGTAGAGGCTGGATCACTGCTTTCCTTTGAAAGTTCTGTATCACTCAGTTCCTCTGCATAATCCAATGAGTAACATATTTAGTCTACCTGCACCACCCAGCTACATAGGCTCTCATTAATGTGCACATAATAAAAGTATTTGACAATAACAAAAAAAAAACATTTACTTATGTGTAGTGACCATTTGCAATTCCCCATTATTTCCATTTATCTTCCACACCCCCTGATATGAAGTTTGCAAACGTCAATTTAAATATCATATTTTGTGTCCCAACCGAAGGTGTGGTCAAATTTCTCGATCATCTGGCTGCGACATCTGTAATAATACATATAATTCGGAGAGACAATTAATTGGATAAATGATTGGAACAAAGACTAAAATTCCTACATCCTGAAGTTTTGAACATCTTTACACCAAACTCATGGTGCCACCTGTATAATGAAAATTACGCACTGATTTATTTGTATGTGTTATGTCTATGATATGAAGGTCTAGGATCACATGATTTTCCTTTGAAAGTTCTATATCATTCAGTTCCTTTCATAAACCAATGAAAATTGTGCTGCCTACAGCCACCTCTACATACTCATTGATGGCCATATATAAAATTGACATAGGAAAAAAACAAACAAGCAAACAACATTTTACTTATGTTAGTGACAGGTTGCAATTCCCATTATTTCATGTATCTCCACACCCCTTGATATGTAGTTTACAATCTGCTTCTAGAAAACAATGTGACTTGTGTGGGTATATACAGCATAGTAATACCAGTTGGATATGAGGTCTGTGAAATCAGAAGGCTGCTGGTTGAGCTAGAACTCATGAACTAGCACAAAGTTACTGCTGTACTGTTTTCCCTTTCTGCAGTCACTGATATAGACCTACTCTACCTGTACACTGATTCTGATTAACATTCCCCTTCTTGCAGAATATGTCATGTGTGCTCTGCTGCCCTCTACTACGACTATGATCAGTCCGTAGTCACAATATGTCTCCTTTGTAAGCAGTCATCTGAATACTAACCATCCCCCTCTTTACACTGTGAGCAACCTGTGCAATATCTCTCTTCCAAGATCTATCCTGTGTGCTCTACTCCCTCTCTACACTGTGATAAAGCCTGTGTGATATTCCAATTATTCTCTTCTCTGTATACATTGTGACACAGTCAGTGTGAAATCCCCCTTGAAAGCTCTGTTATGAATGCCTCTACTACCCTCCCTACTACACTGTGACAAAGCCTGTGTGATTTTCCACTTCCAAGTTCTGCCATGGGAGCTCTCTTCTCTATATACACTGTGACACAGTCATTGTGAAATACCCCGTGAAAGCTCTGTTATGAGTGCTCTACTCTCTACCTACTCTATGACACAGCCTGCGTAATATCCCCCTTCTAAGATTTACCCTGTGTGCTTTCATCCCTCTCTACAGTGTGACACAGCCTTCATGATATCCCCTTTTAGGCTCTGCTTTGTGTGCCCTCCTCTTTCTTTACACTGTGACACAAACTGTGTAATATCCCCCTATTACAAGGCATTTGAGGTGCTCTCGCTACTCTCTTGACCATTAATACAGTTCACAACACACTCATCGATCTTATACCATCTTCTACAACATAAGGCATTGGCTGGTTAAAAAAGTATTAAGCATTTCTCAGTCCCATAACATTTCTGATGGCTTTAAAGAGGTCACAACACAGTTTTTTATGGAATTCTTGCAGAAGATTTTGTATACCCTGTTATCCCTTACTTTTCATTCCCTTCTTGGAAATTCATTATGGTTAGTTGATTTGTTAACACTTGTTTTACTGTTAGCTTAGACATCTGTGTGTTTCCTTGCCCCATGATAAGCCATAGTTCAGGTTTACATCTCTTTGTTTCTCTATCACTGCCTGGCAGTTCCTTTGTCTTTTTCCAATCTGCTCTGCTTGAGCTGGATTAGGTATAGTCTTTCAATCAGGTTGGACAACTTTCTGTGACTTGACCAAGTTAACTATGTAGCTTAATGAGATGTGACGGGGTTTCTTCTGGAAGGATCTAGAAAAAGAATTCAGGCCTGATGTGCCTGCTCCGCTGTATATTGCCATTCCCTTCTCTGGGAGCTTGACACCATCAGTTTAGCTAATTATAAGTAGTGATGAGCGATTACGTCGACTATCGTCATCGGGTCGATAGTCCCGAATCTGTCAATATAACAAAGGACGATTTCCGATAGTCGAATAAAAGAATTAATTGCCGATTATACCCTTAAAAGGTCTCTATGGGAGAAAGAGAACACACACGCTTTCATGTCTTACACCCAACACGAGGGCTGGAGAAGCTGGAATTAACATCCAACAAACAGTCAAATTGGATACCATGCTAACATCTTTAGGCAGACTACACCTTAGGTTATAAAATCACTAGAAAAAAAGCTCACAGACCCATTCACTATCACCGGTCGGATGTACCACAGCAATACCCTTAAACCTGCATACTCGCCACAAATTTACATAAAGTGCCAGAAGGCAGTATTCAATTGAACCATCAATATTACTTTAACTGGAACATTGACGCCTAAGGCCTAGTCCTTGAACGCAGCATGACCCAAAATTCTGTCTTAGCCCTACAGATTAAAAAGTGCCACGAAAAAAGACTGTCTTGAAACACCATTTTAGTCTTGAACTGGACATTGACTAATACCATGTCCTGTACACCAGCAGCAAGACCCTCAAACGCTGCATGACCCACAAAATAAAAAGCGCCGAAAAAAGGGATTCATTCAACCACCATTTTAGTTGAACAGGCCATTGCTGCTAAGAGCCTCTGTCCTGGACTCGCAGTATGACCCATTAAACCTGTCTGACCCTAACAGGGATATTAATAATAGTTCCGTGGAAAAATGCTAGAGTCTTTTGAACGTCACCATTTTAGTGGAACTGGACATTGAATAATAACTGAACCTGGGCCACAATCATGAGCCGCCAAACCTGCATGACCCACAGATTTAAAAAGTTACGAAAAAAAGGAGTCTTTGAACCACCATTTTTTATTTGAACTGGATCATATAGACTAACCTGTCCATGGATCCGCAGTAAGACCATATTAAACCTGTCTGAACCCCCAAGATTAAAAAGCTGGCCGGAAATAAAGTATGTCTTTGACCCACGCAGTGTTTTAGTGAACTGGACATTGATCTACTACCTTGTTCTGTACCACAGTATGACCATTAAACCCCTTCTTGACCCGCAGATTAAGAATGCCGAAGAAAGGAGTCATTCAACACACCATTTTAGTTGAACTGGAGATTGGACTATAAGCTGTACCTGGTGGCCACAGCATGGAGATCCAATGACCTGCATTACCCACAGACTTTTAAAAAAATTGACATAAAAAGGAGTCCATATGAAACAACAAATTTAATTGAACTGGACATTGACTACTACCTGTCCAGGACCTCGTTAGACCCGATTAAACCTGTCTGACCCCCATAAATAAGAAGTAGTCCGGAAAAAGAGTCTTTGACCACCATTTTTAGTTGTGAATGCTGGACGCATTGACTATATCTGATCCTGGCCCACATCATGAGTCCACAAACCTGCAGTGGACTCACACAAATTCTAAAATCTGGAAAAAGGCAGTCTTTGAAAGACCAATTTAGTTTAACTGGCATTTACCTCTCCTCTTTCCCCTGGACCTCAGTAAGACCAGTTAAACCTTGTCCTACCCACCGGAATACAAAAGTTGCCGGATAAAAAGAGTCTTTGAACCAGCCATATTTAGTTGAACTGGACATTGACTATACTTCTGTACTCACCAGTAGTGACCATTAAACCTTGTGTGACCTCCCAGATTTAAAATGTGCCAGAAAAAGGGGTCTGTTAACCACCATTTGTAGTTGACTGGAACATTTGACTATACATCGTCCTGTACACGTCAGCATGACCCTCCAAACCTGGCATGGACCCACAGATTAAAAATTGCCTGAAAACTAGGAGTTCTTTTTCAACCACATTTATTAGTTGAAACTTGAACATTGACTATATCCCTGTTCTGTACCATCAATATGACCCATCTAAACCTGTCTGCACCCCCAGATTTAAAAGTGCCAGAAAAAGATGTCTTTGAACCACCTTTTAGTTGAACTGGACATTATGGACTATGCATGTCCTATACCGCCAGCATTGACGCCCTTGCAAACCTGCATACCCACAGATTAAAAAGTGCCAGGAAAAGGAGTCCTTACACCACCATTTTAGTTTGAACTGGACATTGACCTACTATCCAGATTCTGTATCCAACAGTATTGAACCAGTTTACAACCTGTCTGTCACTCCCCAAGATTAAAATAGCATGCGCGGAAAAAGGAGTCTTCAACCACCATTTTAGTTGAACTGCAACTTTTTCGCTAGACCTTTCCCTGGACCGAAGTATGACATTAAACCTGTCGTGACCCACAGATTATAGAAGGTTGCCGGAAAACATGTAGTCTTTGAACCACCAGTATTAGTTGAACTGCGGATTCTATTGACTCTATCTCTGTTTCTGTGACACAGTTAATAGGACCATTTAATACCAAGACTTGTGACCCACAGATTAAGAAGTGCCCGGAAAAAGGAGTCTTTCAACACAACATTTTTAGTTGAAAGCTGGAAGATTGACTATATCATGTTCCTGGCCACATGCAATGAGACCCAAACCTGCATGACCGCCACAGATTTAATAAAAATATTTTGGTGACAGAAAAAAGGAGTCTATTGAACCACCATTTATAGTTGAACTAGGACAGTTGTACTATAACCTTCCTGGACCGCATATGACATTAACCACCTGTCTGAACCACCACAGTTATCTAAGAAGTGCCGGAAAAAGGATGTCTTTTAACCACCCTTTTACGTTGAACTGGACATTGGACGATACCGTTCTTGTACCAGTTATGACCATTAAACCTGTCCTGACCCACCAGATTTAAAAAGTGCCGGAAAAGGAGTCTTTAGAACCACCATTTTTTGAGTTGACTACTGGACCATTCGTAATATATCTGTCCCTGGGTCCACAGCATGAGCCTCCAACCTGCATGACACCACAAATTATAAAAAGTGCTGATATAAAAGGCTCTTTGAAAGACCTATTTAGTGAACTTGATCCCTCTTGACTATAGACTGTCCCTGGACCGCAGTATGACCAATTAAAGCCTTTGCTGACCACCACTGATGTAAAAAGTGGCCGGAAAAAAGATCCATTGAATCCACCAGTTTTAGTTGAACCTTGGACATTGAAACTATACCTGTTCTGTACCTACAGTATGACCTTAAACCTGTGTACCCCCAGCTATTGAAAATGTGCCAGAAAATAGTGGTCATTTTGAACCCACATTATTGAACTGACATTAGACTATAGCATGTCCTGTTACCATACAGCAATGACCCACGAAGATTAAAAAGTGCCGGAAAAAGGAGTCTTTTCACCACACATTTTATTACTGAACAGACATTGAGCTATACCTGTTCTGATACCTACAGTATGACCAATTTAAAACCTGTCTGACCCCAGTTTAAAAAAGCGGAAAAGGGGTTTTTTTAACCACCATTTATTAAAAATTTTGGAATTTACAAACCTGTCCCGGGACGCAATGACCTTAAACCGTTAAACCCCAAAAAAAAGTCCGGAAAAGGAGTTTTTTAACCACCATTTTTTGAACTGGCTTTTAACTCAAACCTTTTCTGCCACAAAAGCCAAACCTGCTGCCCCCCCAAAATTTAAAAATCCGGGGAAAAGGATCTTAACCCCCTTTTTAGTTAAACTGAATTACTATACATTTTCCTGACCCAGCATGACCCTCAAACCTGCATGACCCCAGATTTAAAAAGTCCCGAAAAAAGGATCTTTCAACCACCATTTTAATTGAACCTGGACATTGAATATACCTGTCCTGGACCGCAAGTATGACCAATTAAACCTGTCTGTCAGACCTAATACAGACTAAGAAAGATCCAGAATAAGAGTCTTTCAACCACCATATTAAGTTTGAACTGACATTGACTATACCTTTATCTGTAACCACAGTAAGACCATTAAACCTGTCCCTGACACACAGATTAAAAAGTGCAGGAAAAAGGAGTCTTTCAAAATCCACCATTGTTAGTTGAACTGGACAAGGACTAACCTGTCCATGGACCGCAGTAATGACCCATTAAACCTTCCTGACCCACAGATTAAAAAAAGTATGCCAGGAACAAGGAGTACTATTCAACCACATTTTAAATGAACATACAAAGACTATAACCAGATCGTCCACAGTAATACCAATAAACCTGTCTGACACCACAGATTAAAAAGTGTCGAAAAAAGAGTCAAAGTACCCACCAATTTAGTTTGAAACTGGACATTGACTTGACCTTCCATTGACCGCATTAAGACCATTAAAACCTGGTCTCCCACAGAATTTAAAAAGTGCCGGAAAAAGAGTCTTTCATACCCACTATAATATATGAACAAGTACATGACTAAACCTTTCAGTACCACATTAGACCATCTAAAACCGTCTGACCCCACAGATTAAAAAGTGTCGGCAAAAAGAGACCTTTGAACCAAAATTTAAGTTTAACTAGACATTTCTAGACCAGTCCGGGACCGCAAAGTATGTCCATTAAACCTGTCAGACCCACAGATTAAAAAAGTGCTGGAAAAAGAGTCTTAGAACCACCATTTTAGTGAACTGGACATTACTATACAGTCCCTCTACCCGCAGTGCATGACCCACAAAACCTGCATAACCCCCAGATTAAAAAGTGCCGGAAAAAGAGTATCTTTCAACACACCATTTTATTGAACTGTACATTGACTAACCGCCTGGACCGCATAGACTGCAATAAACCTGTCTGACCCACAGAAAAAAAAGTGGCGGAAAAAGGAGTCTTTTCAACCACCATTTTTTCGTTGATCAACATATTAACTATACCCTGTTTCTGTAACCACAGTATGACCAATAAACCTGTCTGATCCCACATTAGATTAAAAATTCCGGGAAAAAGGATTCTTTGAAACCACCAATTTAGTTTTAAACTGGAAATTACTAGACCTGTCCTGGACCGCAGTAATGACATTAAACCTGTCAGACCCCCAGATTAAAAAGTGGCCGAGAAAAAGGAGTCTTTGACCACCATTTTAGTTGAAATGGACATTGACTATACATGTCCTGTACCGCACATGACCCTCTAACCTAGCATTACCACCAAATATAAAGAGAGTCCTGAAAAAGAGTCTTTGAACCACCATTTAAAATGAACTGGACATTGACTATACTGTGTTCTGGTACACACAGTAAGACCAATAAACCTTCTGACCCACATATTAAAAAAGTTCCGAAAAAGGCTCTTTCAACCACCATATTAGTTGAACTGGACTTGAACAAGACCTGTTCCTGGACCGCAGAAGACCATTAAAACCTGTCCTGACCCACAATTAAAAAGTGCCCGGAAAAAGGAGTCTTTCAACACCATTTTTTAGTTGAACTGGCCATTGACTAATACCTGTTCTGTACTACATAAGGACCATTAAACCTGTCTGACACCACAGATTAAAAAAGTTCCTGGAAAAGGATTCCCTTTGAACCAACCATTTTAGTTGAAATGGCATGACTATACATGTCCTGTACCGCAGCAAGACCCCTAACCTGCAGACCACCATATTTAAAGAGAGCCTGTAAAAGGAGTCTTGAACCACCATTTTTTAAATGAACAGGACTAAAGACCTAAATACCTGTACTGTACCACAAAGTATGACCATTAAACCTTCTGACCCACAGATTAAAAATTTCCTCCGGAAAAAAGAGTTCTTTCAACACCATTTTAGTTGAACTGGACATTTACTAGACCTTCCAGGACCGCAGGATGACCAGAAAACCAGTCTTCCCACAAAGATTAAAAAGTCCCTGGAAAAAGGATTCTTACAACCACCAATTTAGTTGAACTGGACATTGACTATACCTGTTCTGTACTACGTAAGACCATTAAACCTTCTGACCCACAGATTAAAAAGTTCCTGGAAAAGGAGTCTATGACCCAACATTTTTAGATTGAACTGACATCGACTATACATGTCGCTGTACCGCAGCAAGAAACCCTCAAACCTGCATGACCCCACAGATTTAAAAAGTGCTGGAAAAAGGAGTCCTTCAACCACCATTTTAGTAGAACTGGACATTGAACTATACCCAGTTCTGTACCCAGTATGACCATTAAACCTGCCCAGACACCAGATTAAAAAGTGCCGGGAAAAGGAGTTCTTTTGAACCACCATTTAGTTGAACTGGACATTTATTTATGCCTTGTACCCCAGCAAGACCCTCAAACCTGCATAAACCCCCAGATTTAAAAGTGCCCGGAATACGGAGTACTTTCAACCACCACCATATAGTTGAACGGAACAGATGACTAGACTGAGCAGGCTCGCAGTAAAACCATAAAACCTGTCTGACCCACAGATAAAAAAGTGCCGGAAAAAGGAGTCTTTCATCCCACCAATTTAGTTTGAACAGACCATTTAACAATACCTGAATCTGTACCAGAGTATGACCATTAATGCGTCTGACCCACAGATTAAAAAGAGCCGGAAAAAGGAGTCTTTCAAGCAGCATTTATATGAACTGGACTTGACTAGACCCGTCCCTGGACCGAACAGTAATGACATAAAACCTGTCTGACCCACAGATTAAAAAGTGCCGAAAAGGAGTCCTATGAACCACCAATTTAGTTGAACTGGAACATTGACTATACCAGTACTGTACCACAGTATTACCATAAACCAGATCTGACCCACAGATTAAAAACTGCAGGGAAAAATAGTCCTCACCACCATTTATAGATGAACTGGACATAGACTAGACCAGACCAGACCGCAGTCTCACCAATAAACCTGACTGACCCACGAGATTTAAAAAGTGCCGAAAAAGGAGTCTTATCATCCACCATTTAGTTTGAACTAGACATTGAACCATACATATCTGTACAACATAGACCATTAAACCAGACTACCCACAGAATAAAAAGTGCCGGAAAAAGAGTCTTTGAACCCACAATTTAGTTTGAACTCTGGACATAGACTATACATGTCCCTTACCGCAACAAGACCCTCAAAACCTGCATGACCCCCATATTTTTTTTTTTTAAAAAGTGCTGGAACAAAGAGACTTACAACACCAATTAGTTGAACTGGACATTGACTAGACCTGTGCCTGGAACCGCAGTCTGACCATTAAACCACTCTGACCCACAGAAAAAAAAGTGCCCGGACAAAAGGAGTCTTTCAACCACCATACTGTTGACCTAGACATTTACAAAAATACCTGTTCTCTACCAAGAATGACCATTTAACCATGTCCAGACCCACAAATAAAACAAGCCCAAAAAAGGAGACTTTCAACCACCATTTTAGTTGAACTGGACATTGACTATACCGGTCCTGGACCGCAGTATGACCATAAAACCTGTCAGACCACATATTAAAAAGTCCGGAAAAAAGTCGTCTTTTGAACCACCATATAAGTTGAAATGGACATTGACTATACATGTCCTGTACCGCAGCATGACCCTCAAAACTTCATGACCACCAGATTTAAAGAGTGCCGGAAAAAGGAGTCTTTGAACCACCATTTTAGATGAACTGGACAATGACTATAACCAGTACTTTACCTACAGAAATGAACCATTAAACCTGTCTGACCCACAGAATAAAAAGTGCCGAAAAAGGAGTCTTCAACCACCAATAAAGTAGAACTAGTACATTGACAAGACCTTACCCTGGACCGCAGGATGACATATAAACCAGTCCTTACCACAGCTAAAAAAGTGTGCGGAAAAAGATTCTTTCAACCACCATATTAAAGTTTGGAAACTGGACAATAACTATAACACTTTCATTACCATAGAATTAGCCAAAAAAAACTGTCCTGACCCACAGATAAAAAGTGTCGGAAACAAGGAGTCATTTACAACCAGCATTTTTAGTTGAACTGGACATTGACAAGACCTGTCCTGGACCGCAGTAATGACCATTAAACCTATCTGACCCACAGATTAAAAAGTGCCGGAAAAAGGAGTCATTCAACCAACATTTTAGTTTACTAGACATTGACTATACCTTTTCTGACTACAGTATGACCATAACCACTGTCCTGACCCACAGATTAAAAAGAGCCGGAAAAAGAGTCTTTGAACCACCTAATAGTTGAACAAGACATTGAATAACATGTCCTGTACCCAGCATGACCCTCATACCTGCATGACCCCCATATTTAAAAAGTGCTGGAAAAAGAGTCTTTCAACCCAACCATTTTAGTTGAACTGGACATTGACTATTACCATTCTGTGTATCCAACAGTAAGACCATTAAAAACCTGTCAGACCCACAGATTAAAACAGTGCCGGAAAAGGAGTCCCTTTAGAACCACCATTTAGATGAACTGGAACAATTATTCATCCCTGTACCGCAAGCATGACCCTCAAACCTGCAATAACCCCCAGAAATTAAAAGTGCCGAAAAAGGAGTCTTTCAACACCGAAATTAGTTGAAACTGGACATTGACAAGACTAGTGCTGGAACCGCAGAATGATCCTAACACCTTTCAGACCACAGCATAAAAAATTGCCGGAAAAAGGAGTCTTTCATCCACACATTTAGTTAACTAGACATTTACTATACCTGTATCTTGCCCACCACAGTAAGACAAATAAACCTGTCTGACCAACAGATTAAAACTGCCCAAAAAAGGAGTCTTTCAACCACCATTTTAGTTGAAATTGGACATTGACTAGACCTGTCCTGGACCGCAGTATGACATAAACCTGTCGACCCACAGAAGAAAAAGTGAGAAAAAGGAGTCTTTCCACCCCCACCATTTTAGTTGAACTGGACATTGACCTATACCTGAAACAGAACCACAGAATGAACCATTAAACCTGTCTGACCCACGAATTACAAAACTGCCCCGGGAAAAAAAGGAGTCTTTCATCACCACCATTTTAGTTGAACTGGACATTGACCAAGACCAGTTCCTGGACCGCAGTTTAATGACCATTAAACCTGTCTGACCCACAGAATAAAAAGTGCCGGAAAAGGAGTCTTTCAACCACCATTTTATTTGAACTAGACATTAACAATACCTGTTTCTGTACTACAGTATGACCATTAAAACCTGTCAGACCCACAATTAAAAAGTGCCGGAAAAGAGTCTATGAACCACCATTTTAAGTTGAACTGACATATATACATCCTTGTAACTCGCAAGCATAACCCTCAAACCTGCATAACCCCCAGATATAAAAAGTGGCCGGAAAAGAGTCTTTCAACCCACCATTATAAGTTTGAACTGGACATTGACAAACCTGTGCAGGACCAGCAGTATTAACCATTAAACCTGTCAGACCCACAGATAAAAAGTGCCGGAAAAAGATGTCATTCATCCACAATTTAGTTGAAGCTAGACATTTACAATACCTGTTCTGTACCACAGTATGACCCATTAAACCTGTCTGCCCCACAGATTATAAAACGTGCCCAAAAAAATGGAATCTTTTAAACCACCATTTTAAGTTGAAACTGGACAAGACTAAACCTGTCCCCTGGAACCGCAGTATCACCATTAAACCTGACTGACCCACAGAATAAAAAGTGCCGAAAAAAGGGAGTCTTTCACCCACCAATTTAGTATGAACTGACATTGCTAACCGTCCTAGGGTAAACCTACATCTGAACAGATCTTCCTGTACCTCCCTTTACAATTCAAGAGGAATAATTGTATCGCAATTTTGTACAAGCAAGATTTTAGTAGTTTATTCTAGAAAACACATTTTTAAAAATAGTAAGGAATCCCTACCAGGGGTCGTCTTTGTTCTCTTTATTTTTAATTTGTTTTAAATGGGTTTCTCACCTGCAGGGATTGCTAGCTATTTTGCAATATTGTCCATTAACATTGTCCTACCTATTCTGAATTGACAGCACACCATCACCCTTGAGCCACATTTGACAATTGTGGAAGAACAAATTTCCGATAAAAAACCACATTTTTTTAGAATAGACCTGTAGATAGTCTGCATTCACAGCAAATGCACCCAAAAATCAAACATGACCCTTGACCACTTTCGATAATTGAGAGGTACAAATGACCTTTTTAAAACCGACATTTTTTTAGAATAGGTCTCTGTAGTATAGCAGCAATTCACAGCACAAGACTCCAAAAAATTGATAAAATAGAATTCTCAGCCACTATTAACAATTTGTGAGGGAGAAATGCCACATAGAAGCCACATTTCTGTTCCAAAGGACCAAGATATATAGCGTATCTCACGCCAACATGAACCCCAAAAAATATAAATAAGGCTTCTCAGCCACTATTAAAAATTGTGTGGGAGAAATGCCCCTCTTAGAAGCCACATTTCTGTTTCAAAGGACCATAATTATAGCAGTATCTCACAGCCAACATGACTCAAAACCATTGACAATGCGAAAAATTCAAAAGATTAAGTGAGAAAAAGTACTACGGTTTTTGTCCATGAAACCTTGTGACTTTAACATTCTCCACACCGCAAAACCAGCCAAAATGATCTTTTTGGAACTGAGAATAAAAAATGCAGAGAGAAAAGATCATTATAAAAAACCTTTTGCAAGAGGACCATCTTTCTGTTTTGCAGAGTGAATATTAAGTCGTCGGCAACTAATCGGTGACCAAGGCAATTAGGCCACAACATCACATAGATCCTGCCTGATACATCAGATGAAAGTCAAATGATCAACATTACCCGGGGAAAGCCGGATGCGTTTGTAATGACTCCTCCATCAGCTGAAGGTCCGCCTCAGATATACTCAGCCTGCAGGTCATGATAGCACCCTATGAGTGGCTGAGCGAGCTCTGGGCCCTTCTCCATTTTGGATACCCAGAAATCGATTATGGACCGGAACACATCCAAAAACAATCGGCTTTGAGACGCAGAAAGTCGTGCACCATGATCATTAAGTCTGTCTCTCTGTGTTGTATTGGTGCCCTGCATTAACATGCGTTGGGAGAGTGGTAAATAAAGTTGCCAGAGGTCACCCATTAGGCCTTCTGCCACTTGCCTGCTGGGGGGCCCCTGCCGCTGAACGGCTTTTACATTTCACTCAACTGCTGTCATGTTGCTGACGTTGTTTTTCCACCGTGACATTTGAAGACCTTGAAGCAGACGAAAACAGATGTCTCCCAGTATGGTCAAATCATCAAGACTCCCATTTCCTGCATTATACTCTTAATTGGGAAATGGTGTGGTGTAAGGAAATGCTGATTTTTTGTTTGTACCGGGGATCCAGGAGGGTGGACCACCCAGTACTGTTTGTTCATTTTGAAGGCCTTAATTAATGCGAGGATCATTTTGGAGGAAATGGAGCAGTCCAAGCACCTCAATGTGAGAGATGGAGCCTTGATTCCCAAGCTCTGGGTCGAGGGCATTAGCAACTGATCTTCCTCATCTTCCTCCTCCGCCACAATGTTGCTCCAACCTCATTCCAAGCAGGGACATCGGTAAACGTCGTGTCCCAGGAAAGTACCTCCTCCTCTGCTTCCTCTGTCACAGCCTTCAACACAGCCCTGACTTTGCCTCAGATGATGCACCCCTGAGCAGCTGATGCTTCATGCCTTGGCACAACCCTCAGCGCCCCCACCACTGCCTAAGGAAGACCGATAAAATTGTGTAAACTGGTCGAGCCTTGTGATACGAAGAGAGAAAGGCACCGTGACCCGCATCTGTGTCCCCGTCTCCTCCTCTGTCGCTGTTGGGACCTGATGTATCAGAGTGTCCACGATGTACACCAGAACTAAGATCACCACAATAGCTCATGCTGACAAGGGCAATTGCCCGCCAAAAATGACCCATATAGGTGGCTTCTTCAAAACTGGCAAGGAGGTGCTGAGCTCTTTCCCTTCCCGTCAATCATCGTTGCCTCAACACCCCAGAGGTCCGCACCAGCAGCTGTGTCAGGCCATGTGTTCAATTCGTACTGCGTAATGGCAATAAGTCCGCTGCTGCCAACAATCGCTGAGCAGAAAGGTGGATTTCTGCGTGTTGCCACGTCAACAATGAGACGGTTTGAACGGGAAAGCGAGCAGAAGCTGCAACGCAGCCAAGGCGGGACGAACAGGGTGCGAAACGGCGGAGAGCAAGCACAGACCTCGAGCCTCCTCAGCAGGCATTCCAACCCAGGTAGAGGCTTTAGAAATTTCTGGACGACAAGGGTATCGTGACATGTCCATGCAAGGGATGTGCTCCCATCCTCCGATCCTAAGGCGGCCAGCAGATTTTCGACGAAATCGCTACACCACCTTGCCTGGCACAAGTTCTTGTCCCCCCACCCGTTCGGTCTCGTTTCCGAGAGCCGTCCAGCAGCTTCCTGACCTGTGTGTGGACGGTCTCCAAGACAAGATTATTTCAAGCAACTGCCCTGGTTTACATGGGCACTTGTAAGCCACCAAGGACCTTGTGGGAAAGAACCCTGCACCACCCTGCGGATTTGAATAGCCCGAGCGGAGCCAGAAGCCACAAATCACCACCCAAGACATCCACCCAGCTCACCCAGTGGACTGTATACAGAGAAATAGCGGCTTGGCCGTGCTTACTAGTCCATGTGTCGGTGGTCAGATTGACTTTCCGACACAGATGCAGACAACGCGCTTGGAAAATTTAGATGACACTGCTGGCCAGGGCAGGACGATTATCTGCAAAGAAATGCCTGCACGGCATCTGGTATTGGCAGGCAGGGCCATGATGTGGCGGAACCCCTCTGTGTCCACCATAACGGAAGGCCCCATTTCCAAGGCCAAAAGGTGGCAGTGCCAACACTCAGGCTTTGGCTTTGGATGTTTTGGGTTAAAGTGTTTCATCCAGCTCCCAAAACCTGGAAGACAGAGGCTTGCTGCTAGAACTGGCCGCAGTAACTAGGGGTGCTGGTCTGTCAAACAGGTGGGACAGGAGAATGTAGGATGGGTCTCCGGAGTGGCGGTGGTACTCATCCGCGACGTGGAGGCTGAAGCGGAGGGCCGATCCCCCAGATCATGACCACTAGAGACATGGGCAGCTGAGAACGCTTGGAGGTTGGGCGGATGAGGAAGAGGCGGAGACAGAGGGTGTGACAGTGTTGGAGCCCGGCATCGGTGTGGCCTTTTTTGCCAAGTGTTGCCCCTCCCATTCAACACATGCATTCGCTGCAAGTAGGACTAGACAAGTTAGTGGTGGTTTAAACACCAAAGATTCCTTAGCCTCTACTTATGCCTTTACGAACGGCGGCATATTACATCGCTGTTGAAATCCGAGGCATGCTCTAAAAAAGGCCATTCTTGAGAGGTCCTGGACCATTTCCGACGTCGAAAATCGAGGAGCGATGTTTCCGCTATCCGTGGCTGGCGAATCATCTCAGCGACTTTCTGCGACCACCCTCTAACCTTATTTGAGCGGACCCGTACTGACACTACCGCACCCCAACGTCTTCCACCTCGACCAGGATGAAGAGCTCGCAAGCAAATTCTTTCTGAAAAGACCACGTTGGATCCGCAAGTCGTCATCAACATCATCAACACAGGTGACTTGGGTCGTCCCAGACAACTGCATTCCAGGAGCTGCGGCTAACATGCAAGAGGCAAACAGCAAGGCGTTGCCCGACCGCCCCGGGATTTTTTTGCCGATTGACCGGCTTCCTTCTCCTCCTCTGATGGCATCAGTTACTGGGCGTCAGAGCAGACAAAATCATCCTCTTTGGCCTCTTGGTCTTTGGAAATGCCTTCTGACCCCAACCGCATTTTGTCATCAAAGAGGTTTTCAGAAAATGGATTATCCACAGTGGTGGGTACACGAGTTGACATTTGGGCTGCCTTCGCTTAATGTTGGACGGATGCTGATGATGCTGATGACGACATTTGTGGCCGTGACTGGGAGGACGAGGAGGTAAGACTGCTGGATGCAGGTTGCATTAACCACTGAAGATCAGATTGGCGACGCTGTTCATTACTGAGATTCACAGGGCCATGACCCAGCGATGACAGGCCAACGGCCTGCACGGCGTCCACTGGCAGTATTTGTCCCAGCACGGAAGACACTTCTCTCTACTCTACTCCATGTCACCCTCTGTGCTTGCTTATCACCAGCATTTCACTCCAGTTTGAAGATAAAATTTAAGAAGGTATGAGATTTTTGAAAGTCTCTTATTAAAAGATGGCAAATCACAGCTATTTCTTAATATCCCTCTAATTTCCTACAGCCAACTAGGATTTAGAAACATGAAAAATGTTTCTAGCGAATACCTGGAAATGCGTTGGTGGAAGAACGTAAGACAAAATCAACAGTGTATTCCTTCAGTCCAGGATTTGCAACTGCCCATAGGACTAGGAATCATAGTTTCAAAAAATAATACAAGTGCGCCAAACTGAGATTCAACTGAGCCAATAAAACTATTCAAAAGTTACACGGTTGAGAAACTGCATTTTTTGCAGAAATGACAAACGAGAACAGATGCTAGAAAATTTTTCTATCAGAATTGTCGTACAACGTGGCTATTTGAAAAAAACTAGGGCCACACCACGTGCAATGCAACTATTTAAAAGTTATACAGATAACAAATGGTGGTTTTTGCACCTATAAATACACCTGCATTGACTAGAAAAGTTCTGTATCCTATTGTAAGAACAAAGTGGGTCTTTGAACAAAACTGAGCTACGCCAAAGTGAAAAAAACCTAATTAAATTGTGTACGTGTCACGGGTATGGTGAATTCGCTGGACCACCGCAAGCGACGATGACGTAAGCCACGCCAGGGAGCGGAGTCTAAGTAGCCCCCGGTGTTCACCAGAGCCCGCCGCAAAGCGGGATGGACTTGCTGCCGTGTGAGGCTCCCAGGTCGCTACCCCTGACGTGACTTGCTTGCGATGGCGGCCGGGGTATTGCATGGTACAGAAGCGTAATCCAGAGGCGTAGTCGGGGACAGGCAGAAGGTCAGGGCAGGCGGCAAACAGGCAAGGTCAGGAAACGTAGCGGACGGACTGGTACACGGGTAATCAGACAGGCCTTACAACACTCTAGACAAGGTAAAGCACACCAACGAACTGGCAGAGAGTGCTGGGGGCGTAACCCTTAAATAGGACCAGCGCCCGGCAATAGACCAATTACTGGGACGCTGGCCCTTTAAATCCAGACCAGCCGTCGTGCGCGCACCCTAGGCAGCGGGTACGCGCTCGGCGGCCGGGACAGACAGGATCAGCGTGCACCGGAGCGCGGACGAGTAAGTGGGCTGGCGCAGAGACCAGGGAAGCAGGGGGATGGTCGCGGGCAGCCGCGGCACCCGCGCCGGACCCCCTGCGGCCACGGGGGACAGCCGCGCCCTGCCAGCCCCCATTACAGTACCCCCCCCCCTTAGGTCTCCCCCTCTTTTTTTGGAACCTAGAGAGGAGTTCAGGTGAGAGGTTGGCCTCAGGTTCCCACGAACGCTCCTCCGGCCCGAACCCCTTCCAGTCAATAAGAAAGAACCGCTTCCCCCCCACTGTCTTCTCCGCCAGCACCTCCTTGACCTCAAAGAAGTTATCAGAGTTGGCCACGGGAGAAGGCGAGAGAGATCCACGGGAGAAGCGATTCAGCACCACAGGCTTGAGGAGAGAGACATGGAAGGTGTTCGGGACACGCAGAGTGGGAGGCAAGCGGAGCTTGTAGGAGATCGGGTTTAGTTGCCGAAGTACCACAAAAGGGCCCAAATACTTAGGGCCCAACTTGTAAGTGGGCACCTTGAGGCGGATGTACTTGGCAGACAACCAAACCCTATCACCCGGCTTAAATATGGGCGGAGGTTTCAGGTACCTGTCGGCCTGGACTTTGGTGCGGGTGGAGGCCTGTAGAAGGGCCTGTCGTGTGACTTGCCAGAGTGACTTGATGTCCCGTACTTGGGCGTCCACGGCTGGAACGTGACACGAGGTAGGCAGAGGGAGAGGCGGGCGGGGATGTAGCCCAAACACAATAAAAAAGGGGGAGGCTCCCGCGGACTCAAAGGAATTATACGAAAATTCCGCCCAGGGGAGGAGGTCAGACCAGTTATCCTGACGGGCGGATACAAAATGTCACAGGAAGGTCCCCAAAACTTGGTTAATCCTCTCTACCTGCCCATTGGTTTGAGGGTGGTATGCCGACGAGAAGTCCAGCTGAACCTGCAACTGAGCACACAGAGCCCGCCAGAATTTTGACACAAACTGAACCCCCCTATCGGCGACGATATGTAACGGGAGCCCATGTAGCCGAAAAACGTGCTGGAAAAAGTGTTGGGCCAACTGAGGAGCGGAGGGTAACCCAGGCAGAGGGACAAAATGAGCCATTTTAGAGAACCTATCGGTCACCACCCAAATGACCGTGTTACCCGAGGAGGCCGGGAGGTCGGTAATGAATTCCATGGCTATATAGGACCAGGGTTTTTCTGGCACCGGGAGAGGCAGCAGCAGACCCGCGGGTCTGAGGCGAGGGACTTTATTACATTACAGGAGGTGCAGGCCAGGACGAAGTCTCTAACATCTTGAGCGAGGGTGGGCCACCAATAATAGCGAGAGATTAATTGAAGAGACTTATGCACTCCAGGATGGCCAGCTGTTCGAGAAGAGTGTCACCACTTCAGAATAGGAGGCCGCATTGCAGGGTGGACGTAGGTCTTCCCCGAAGGTAGATGTTTAAGATCTACGGGGGCCGCCGTGAGGAGACGATCTGGAGGAATTATGTGCTGCAAAGGTGGCTCTGAGCCCACAGTGTCCGAGTATCTAGAAAGGGCATCCGCCCTGATATTCTTCTCAGCTGGCCGAAAGTGAAGAAAAAAGTCAAAGCGGGCGAAGAAGAGGGACCACCTGGCTTGTCGAGGATTTAGTCGCTGAGCAGACTGGAGATAAAGGAGGTTTTTGTGATCCGTGAAGATTTGGGATGTTGAGCCCCCTCCAGCAAGTGCCACCATTCTTCTAGAGCCAACTTTATGGCCAGTAATTCACGATTAGTGTTGAGCGATTGCGTTGGCTATCGAGATCGATCGATAGTCGATAGTCGGCCGCTATCGATAAGGTTTTTCGATAGTGAGCATCGATTATGCGCGATGACCATAAAGTCTATGGGAGAGCAACAACACCTTCATTATTACACCCCAAACAAGGCTGGAGAAGCTGAAATTACATCCACAACAGTCAAAATGGATACGTGTACATCTTAGGCAACACACTTAGGGTATTAAAAAGTCACAGAAAAAAAAGTCACAGTCCATATACAATCCCCTGTCTTGTACTACAGCCAGACCCTTTAAACCTGCATCACCACAAATTAAAAAGTGCCAGAAGGCATGTAATGATTTGAACCATCATGTTAATTGAACTGGGACATTGAATATCCCTGTCATGGAATGCAGCATGGAGCCCCAAAACCTGCGAATGACCCCCACATTTAAAAAGTGCCGAAAAAGGAGAAGTCTTTCAACCACCATTTTTAGTTGAATGGACATTGACTATACCTGTCCTAGGGCTCAACAGCATGAGCCCCAAACCTGCATGACCCCCACATTATAAAAAGTGCCGGAAAAAGAGTCTATCAACCACCATTTTTAGTTGAAACTGGACATTGACTATACCTGTCCTGGGCCACAGCATTGAGCCCCAAACCGTGCCATGACCCCCTACATTTAAAAAAGTGCCGGAGAAAAAAAGGGATTTTTTAACCAACTTTTAGTTGAACTTGGACACTTGACTGTACCTGTCCTGGGCCACAGCATGAGCCCCAAACTGCATACCCCACATTTAAAAAGTGCCGAAAAAAAGGAGGAGTCTTACAACCACCATTGTTAGTGTTCACTGGACTATTGCACTCATACTGTCCAGGGCCACAGCATGAGCCCCAAACCTGCATGACCCCACATTAAAAAGTGCCCGGAAAAAAAGGAGTCTTTCAACCACCATTTTAGTTTCACTGGACATTGACTATACCTGTCATGGGCCACAGCACTGAGCCCCAAACCTGCATGACCCCCACATTTAAAAAGTGCGGATAAAAAGGAGTTTTCAACCACCATTTTAGTTGTCTGGACATTGAATATACCTGATCCTGGGCCACAGCATGAGCCCAAACTGCATGACCCCCACTATTAAAAAGTACCGGAAAAAGGAGTCTTTCAACACCATTTTAGTTTCACTGGACATTGACTATTACTAGTCCTGGAGCCTCAGCATGGAGCCCCAAATCTGCATGACCCCCACATTTAAAAAGTGCCGGTATAAAGGAAAGGAGTTCTTTCAAACCACCATTTTAGTTTCACTGGACATTGACTAGACCTGTCCTGGGCCACAGCATTAGCCCCTCAAAACTGAATGACCCCCACATTTAAAAAGTGCCAGAAAAAAGGAGTCTTTCAACACCATTTTGTTTCACTGGACATTGACTATACTGCCTGGGCCACATGCATGTCCAAGGGCCGGAGTTACAGTGGGTGCGGTGATGAAAGCCCAGGCATGGCGTCCAGTATCGTATGAACCACCGCAGGTTTAATATGCCCTGATGTCGCAATAAGAAACGGGATAACTGTGTCTGAAGCAGAGTTGCGAAGAGGAAGTGTGAGAACTCAGCCTTCCTATGTACACAGTCAATACCCTGGGTAGCGCTTGCCCTCAGTATCTGATGAGTGTGGACCATTTGAGCTTCACTTGGAAATACTGGTGGTTCGTTAACGCTCCTGTTACACCATGGTTGCACCTTTATCTTGGCATTCTTTTTCTCATTTTACTAAAGTGTGGAGGAGGAATGGTCCTCTGTACTTTGTTCTCTGTCGTGCTACATACTCCATGTCCTCTGAATTAACCTTAATCGGTCCAAGTTTTCACTGTACCTCCCTTGTACAATTCAGAGGAATTTTTTTTAACAGCCTTTTAGTGACATGCAAGTTTTTTAGTACTTTAATTCTAGAAAACACATTTTTAAAATAGGATGAATCGCCACCATGTTCTTTGTTTTCTCTTTTTTTTCAATTGTATTTAATGGGTATGTCTCCAATACAGGGATTGATAGCTATGTTAAAGATCTTGCAATGTCAAGTCAGTTTGCAATATGTGTCCATTAACAGTGTCTACCTATTCCTGTTTTGACAGCACATCACCCTTGAGCCACTCTTGACAATTGTGGAAGAACAAATGTTCTGTTAGAAACAACATTTTTTTAGAAATAGGGACCTGTAGTATAGCTGCATTGACACAGCACATAAATGCCCCAAAAAAAATTCAAAAGCATGACCTTGAGCCACTTTGGTAATTGTGAAGAACAAATTGTCTGTTAGAACAAAATTTTTTTAGAATAGGACTGTATAGGTATAGCTGCATGTCACAGCAAATGCCCCCCAAAATTCAAAAGCATGACCCTTGAGCCACTATTGGTCAATTTGTGAAGAACCAAATGTCTGTTAGAAAAACAAACATTTTTTTTTTTTTCTTATTATTAGGACTCGTAGTATTCTGCATTTCAAAGCAGCATGACCCAAAAAATTATTAAAAATGGACTTTCTCAGCCACTGTTGAAAAATTGTGAGGAGAAAGCCACTTAGAAGCCACACTTTCTTGTTACAAAGGACCATGATTATTGCTGTATCTCACAGCTAATGACCCCAAAAAATTTATAAATATGACTTCTCGCCACTATTAAAAATTTGATGGAGAAATGCCACTTAGAAGCCACAATTTCTGTTCCCAATGGACCATAATTATAGCTTTATCTCACAGCAACATGACCCCAAAAAATTATAAATATGGACTTCTCCGCCACTATTAAATAATTGTAGGGAGAAATGCCACTTAGAAGTCACATTCACTGTTCCAAAGGGACCATGATTATTGCTGTACTCTCACCGCAAAATGGACCTCAAAACCATTGACAAAGCGAAACTTCTTAAGATAAAGTGAGTAAATGGAATACGGTGTTGTCTCTTGAAACCTAGCTGTCTTTTTCAGTCTCCTCACAGCAAAACCAGCAAAATGAACTGCTGGGAAAAGGAGAATAAAAATTGCAGTAAGAAAGAAATGATCATTTTAAAAAAGTTTTTCAAGAGGACCATTTACTGTTTGAAAAGGAATGTTGAGTAGACGGCAACTAATCGGTGACCCGGCAAATGGGTGCCACAACCATCATCAGAGATCCATGCCTGCCTAGATTCATCGTTGATGAATTCAAACGATTCCACCATTTATCTCGTGGAAGCCGGATGCCTTTGTCTGAATGACTCCTCCAGCTGCGCTGAAGGACCCCCGCCTCAGATATGACGCTGGACTGCTGGGCAGGACAACACCTCTATGTGCGTGTACGAGCCAGCTCGGGCCATTGTCCATTTTGGTTACCCAGAAAGAGAAGAAGTTCTATTGCGGTCCGGGGAACACATGCAAAAACATCGGTCTGTTGGACGCAGATAGTCGTGCACCATGATCTTAAGCTGAATCTCTGATGTGTTGGATGTGTGCTCCTGCATTGCATGCCGTTGGTTGAGGTGGGTAAACAAAGATTGCCAGAGGTCACCATTAGGCTTCTGCACACCTTGCTGTGCTGCCGCTACGCATACTTGGCACTCTTACTGCTGTCACGTCGCTGATGTTGTTCACCGTGACATTTGGGAACGTGAAGCAGACGCAAACCCCCCGATGTTCAGTTGAATCAATCAGCAGGTCATCCATATTCCTGCATTTTACTCTCTATTTGGGTGGGTGGAAGGAAAGTGCTGATTTTTGTTTTGTCCGGGGAGGATCCAGGAGGGTGGCCACCAAAACTGTTGTTCATTTTGATGGCCTTAATGCGAGGATCATGTGGAGGAAATGGAGCATCCAAGCACTCATTGTGAGAGATGGAGACTTGATTTTCCCAAGCCTCTGGGTCGAGGGGCACTAGCAAACTGATCATTCCTCATCTTCCTCCTTGCCGCCTCAATTCGCGCCAACCTCTTTCCAAGGCAGGGACGTCGGGTGGTAAACATCGGTGTCTGGAAAGACCTCCTCCTCCCTCTCCTCCGCTGCCTCGGCACAGGCTTCAACCACAGCCTGACTTGCCATGAGATTGATGCACCCTGAGAGCTGATGCACCACCTTGCACTAGCTCTGGACCCCGAACCACTGCCTAATGAGACGATGAAATTGTGAAAACAGTCGGGCCTTGTGGATTTGACGGAGGAGAAAGGTCGTGTCCGCATCTGTGTCCGTCTCTCCTCCGTCGCTGTCGGGAACCTGCTTGTTTCAGAGGTGTCCAACGCTATCGTTCCAAAACTAAGATCACCACAATGCTCATGCTGACATGGGCATTGTCGCAATGACCAATTTTGGTGGCTTTCTTCAAAACTGGCAAGGATTGGTGCAGAGGATTCTTTCACCTGCCTCCAGCTCTCGGAGGTTCAACACCCCAGGTCCGTACGCTGCTTGTCAGGCCATGTGTCACTTCGTACTGCGTAATGGCATTGCGCTGCTGCCACAATCGCTGGAGCATGTGGAGGGTGGAATTCCAGCGTGTTGCCACGTCAACAATGAGACGGTTGACGGGGAGGCCGAGCTGACGCTGCAACGCAGCCAGGCGGGACGAAGCAGGGTGCGAACGGCGGAAGTGCGAACTCAGACCTCGAGCCTTCTTCAGCAGGCAGTCCAGACCCGGGTAGCTCTTTAGAAATTTCTGGACGACAAGGTTCATGACATGTGCCAGGCAAGGGATGTGCTCCAGCCTACCGATCTTAAGGGCGGCCAGCAGATTTCGCCCGTTATCGCACACCACCTTGCCTGGCACAAGGTTCTTGTCACCCAGCCAGCGCTCGGTCTCGTTGCTTAGAGCCGTCCACAGCTCCTGACCTGTGTGTGGACGGTCTCCAAGGCAGATTAATTTCAACACGGCTTGGTGTCTCTGGGCACGTGATGCCACCAGAGGACCTTGGGGGAAAGAGCCCTGCACCATCCCTGCGGTTTTGAAGAGCGTGCGCCGAGCCTGAGAGCCACCGTCACCCCCAGAGACATCCACCCAGCTCACCCAGTGAGCTGTCACAGAGATATAGCGGCCTTGGCCGTGCTTACTAGTCCATGTGTCGGTGGTGAGATGGACTTTTCCGGACACAGATGCAGGACAACGCGCTTGAAATTTTAGATGACACGTGGCTGGCCAGGGCAGGGACGGCTTTTCTGGCAAAGAAATGCCTGCTCGGCATCTGGTATTGGGGGCAGGCGAGGGCCATGAAGTGGCGGAACCCATCTGTGTCCACCAGACGGAAAGGCAACATTTCCAAGGCCAAAAGCCTGGCAATGCCGACATTCAGGCTTTTGGCTTTGGGATGGTTTGGGTTAAAGTGTTTCTTCTGCTCCCAAACT